>PVLD010004379.1:0-12386 GCA_004027595.1 Dinomys branickii
GTAGCCCAGGCTGGCCTGGAACTCCCCCGGGACCCTCCTGCTGGCATTACAGGTGGGCACCACCACACCTGGGTCTGCCTTGGCTTTAAGGGTGTGGCAAAGTGACACCTGCATGGGGCCCAGCACACGGCCACCTGGTCAGGGTCAGAGTGCTCCTTTCCCGCCCCATCAGCTGTGCACTGCGGCTCTGCCTATGTGTGGACTGAACCGCACCTCTCCCCTAAATGAGCCCTATCTTCCACCACCCAGCAGTTAGGCAGGCAGTGCTTACCACGCCCCCCGGCACAGAGAGCCAAGAAGGCCTTGCGTCTTAAGAAGGCTGCAGTCCACTCAGGCGATCACCCGACAGGCAACGTAGCGGGATCCCACCCTGGCTTTGACGTCAGATCTGTGCTCACGCCCTGCGCCCACCACCATTTGGCCTCCAGAGCCAGTCTCCCAAGAGGAACAACGGGAATACCAGCTCTGTAGCTCGGAGGCGCAGAGTAAACGCGGCGATACCTGCAGTCTGTGCCTGAACGCCGCCGCCGCCCCCGCCCCCGGGCCAGGTGCTAACACTGTTTATCATCCGAGAAAGTAACTGTCACAGGTAACAGTGTAAACCTCGCTGCGTTCACGAGCTGGATGGCTCCTTCTGATGCCCTCGCCAGCGCAGGCAGGCAGGCAGGCTGTCTGGAACGAACTCGGGACAGAGCAGAGACAGGGGAGGCCATCGGGACCCCAGGAGGAGAACGCACGCAGATGACCTTTGGGGCTGCCCCAGGGCCCCGTGCCACGTCCTGATTAGGATCCCCAGAGTCGACGGCCTCACCGCAGGGGGCCCTCTCCAGGCGGCACCTGGCCAGGCAGGGCCCCCACCCCCGTCCCACTTCACCTCTTCTTGGAGCGGTCCTTCCATACGCGCCCCGACTTGGGCTTCCCCTTAGGGATCACGGGCAGCGCCTCCTCCCTCTCCCGCTTCGGCTTCTTGGACGCTGGGGCCTGGTCCGAGGGTCCGACTCGCTTCTGGGCGCCGAGGCCGCCTGCCGCGGGCTCCCGCTGGCCCCCGGAGGAACCGGGTGCCCGGGGCGTCTTCTCCCGGGGCGTCTCTGCAGGCTCGGGGCCGGGCGCCTGCTGGCCGGGCTCAGGCTCTGGCGACCCCTGGCTCGACTTCGGCTGTCGCGCGGGGGACCCCGACGGCTCCTCGCGTTGGGGGGCTTCTGGACGCGCCTCTGGCTGTCTCGGGGGCGACTCCAGGCCCTGACCGCGTTGCCGTCGGGGGAACCCCGCGTCCGCATCCCGCTGCTCGCCGGCGGGCGGTCCCGGGCAGCTCTCCGGAGGGCGTCGTGGGGACCCGGGCCCGGGCTGCGGCGCACTCGCTGGGGACTCGGGCTCCCGCGCTTCTTCCGGGCCTGACTCGAACTCTACAAGGGCCCGCCTCGACTGTCCGGCTGAGGCGAGGTTCTCGGCGACCTCGGGCCTCAGGCCTCCCAGCCGCCGGCTGCGCCTCAGTGGAGTATCCATGGCGCGGTCCAAAAGTTTCCAAACCCAAGTCCACGTGCCGCTTCCGCAAATCTAAGAGTACCGGCTCCCTCCGATGACGTCAGGGACGTCCTGGCGCGCAGGGAAGGGCTGTCGCCGTGGCGGCCATGTTAGCGAGGGGCGGAGAGGTAGGACTGTCGGCCGGGCGCGCGCGGGGGGGGGGGGCTTGGCAGGCGCACGCGCATTGTGTGCGGGCGGCTGCTTTGTGATGAATGTACGAACGACTGCTTTTATTGTTTTTGTTTTTTTTGAGACAGGGTCTCATTTTGTAGGGCAGGCTGGTGTTGAACTCACTTATGTAGCCCAGGCTGCCCTCAAACTCGCAGCGATCTTCCTGCCCTAGCCTCCCCAGTGCTGGTATGACAGACACAACAAGCAGAACACGTGTTTTTCCTGCGATTCGAGTTTGTCTTTCTTGCAAATGCCGTTTCCTAGGGGTAAAGGAGAGCGTGTAGGGAGGAGAAAGGGGGCCCCAGCTGGCGGGGAAAGGAGGATTGGGAAAAGGGCTTCGCGGGCGGTTGGGCCTCGGTGTCTTCACTTGCTTGTTGCAGGTGACAGCACTAACTACTCGGCGCACCACGGTTGGCCCCCAGCCCCCCGAACGAGCGAGGGCATGGTGCCCACACCCTGGCTAGTGCATCCCGAGAAGAAACAACTCCGAGAGAAAGTGTCGGTGGGGAACCACCGTTCTTGTCACGGGCACCAGGGCCACCTGCTGCATCGCTGTAGAAACGGGTCGGACCCTCTCCCACCTTTCTGGCTCACCGAGAGGTCCTCTCCACAGGGGTCTCGCAGGGGCGGTGACTAGAGAAGGCTTTGTAGGGACCTTTGCACGAGACCCAGGATGCCGGGCAGCCGGCTTGTTGCTTCTTGGGAAGCATGTTGTGGAAGAGCCGGTGCGCCCCAGCTGTTCCCAGTACTATTGAGCTGCCCAGGGGCGACCGCAGGGACCCAGGGCCCCTGGCCCCACACCCAGGGGCTGCTTTTAGAAATCACTGTTTCTCCAGCTGGGGCTCCTGAGGGGCCTGGGAAGTTGTCCCAGAATGTTTGAGGCAGGGGGGAGCCTGGGCACAGCCACAGCTGAGTGTGTGCTGATGCCAAGCAAGAGGGTCATCGGCTGGGGGAGGCAGGGAGAGGAAGACCCCATGGGCTCCTGAGGATAGAGGAGCACTGAGATCTGGGTCACCTCTCAGCCCTCAGCCAGGGCACACAGCAACCCACGTGCACGGGGACAAGTTCAACCCCAGTCCTGGGACGGCCCTTCCTGTGCCTCTACAGGGAGCAGCTCAGGCTCCCTCACCCAGCGCCCAGCTCTTTGTCCCGGCACTCTGAAGAGTGGCTGTACTGGTCACTCAGGTGCCTTGCCCTGGCCTGGAGACCCAAGTGTCCAGCACTCAGAACGCCTGTGTGGGTGGCCAGGGTGGCTGCAGTACACTGTAGGCTTCTTGGGGGGCTGGGGATATAGCTCAGTGGAATAAGCACCTGCCTAGCAAGCGCAGGGTCCTGAGTTCGATCCCCAGTACCACCAAAAAAAAAAAAAAAAAAAAAACAAAAACAAAACTGCACTGTAGGCTTCTGACTCCTACCTTGGCTGGAGGGATCACTCCCACCCAGCCCTGCCGAAACACTTCTGAGTGATCTCAGGTTCCCACAGGGTGGTGTGGGAGAGGGGTTTGTTGCAGATGGAGGCCTCCAGGTGTCCCTCAAATGCATGTGCAGGTGCGCCGTGACCCTGGCATCAGGGGAGCTGTGGCGCAGAACCCACTGAGCTCACCCTTTCCTCATCATGCGCAGGGGCCCAGAGCAGATGCCTGGGTCCTCACAGGAGCCTGATGGGGCTGGTGCTGGCTGTGGGAGACCTGCCGTTCCTGGCACTGCTTTGCTCTCTGCTGCACACGTCTCTGATTCCTTGCCTTCTGGGGGGCACGAGGGGACCTCTCTGCTGTACCCAGAGACCCTAGCAGGCTGGAACTGTGGAACATGAATGTACCCTGGTCCTCTCTCCCCACCACTCCTACCCTGTCTCATTTCCCTCCCCCTTAGGTGCTCTCTGGGCTTCCTTTCCTGACAGACAATTTGCACTTTGATCCTTGTTTCAGAGTCTTGCTGCAGGAACCAGCTGGACCAGCAGGCTGGTCCCTGGCGGAGAGCAGTGTGGCTGGACCCCTCTGCCTCTCCAGCCACACCTGGCAATGTCCCTGTTGTCGGGTGCACGGTGGAGGGGTCCCCGCAGGTCCTCAGCCCCCAGGGCTGAGCCTGGTGGGTGTGGAGGTTAAGGGTCGGGGTTTGGAGTCCAAAAGCCTCAGTTCTAGGGCTGCCCACACCTGTGCTCGTGTCCCCTGTCACATCGGTTCCCTGGCCAGTGAAGCAGCGATGACTGACCCTGCCCTGTGGGGTCCTGATGAGGAGCCATCCAGTCATTCAACGAACACTGATGGAGCATGGACCTGGGGCTGACAGTCGCCCTCCTGGCCCAGCACCTCAGGGATTAAGTGGTTCCCAGGAGGCCCGGTGTGTGGTGAATGACCTGGCACTGAGCAGAGGCTGCGGGCACCTTTGGAGGCTCTGGGCGGTAGCTCCCCGATGAGATGGAGGCCCAGGAAGTCATATCAGCCACCTGAACCTCCTATCTCCATCTGTGGCGGGTGGGCCCTGGTTTCCTCCAGGCAGCGGATCTCAGGGTTACATAGGTGCAGCGCTGCTGACTCAGCACATGCTGGCTGGGGTGCGCCATTCCACACCCCCTCCCGTGCACAGACCGGAGACCCTACATTGAGGCTGCTGCAAAGGTGAGCTCTGCAGCTCTAGGCCCCCCTTCTCCAAGGACGGCTCCCCAACTTTGGGCTGTCACCTCAGCCTTCCTGTGCCACAGCTCTCTTACCTAGGCAACTGGGGGTTTACTGTTAGGTGTGGGACCCTGGAGTCAGGCCAGGTGTGGGTCTCACCTCCACCATGTGTTTCCTGTGTGACCCTGGACCAGTTGGCCTGTGGCAGGAACAGGACTTCCCCTGTGTCCTGCTTGGCTGCACCGGGGTGCGTACCCTCCCTCCAATGCCATGCCCTCCTTCTCTGCGTGTGAAGGGCTGCTCCTGGGTCCAGCATAGAGGGGAGCAGGATGGAGGTGATCGCTCGCTTTTATCTCTGAGCCCCATCTCTGATTGCTGGCTCAGGCCCTTGACAGGAGAGGGGAGGAGACCTGAGCAGAGCGCAGGCGGGGCCAAGGCTGGGGGCGTGGCTGGCGTAGTGCTACTCTGTGTTGCCGTGGGCCGTTGCAGGGTGCAGAGCGGCTCCGCCCACCGCACCGGAAGGCCCCCCTCTGCAGAGCTCGCACGCACCTGCATCTACCAGAAGATAGCAGGATTTTCTGCAGTCCTCGCCCCCCATCTGTAGGTTCTGCTGAAACAGGAAGGGGCCCAGCCCGTCCCCGACAGCAGAATGGGCTGCGGGACAAATCCTCTTTGCCCTGATCCGGATCTTGCGATCCTCCAGGCGCGTCCCCCTCCTGACCTGGCCCTAGAAGGGTGAGTGAGTGGCTGAGGAATGCACACCTGAGCAGGTGGGAGGTGGATGCCCAAGAAAGAGGCGGGCAACCTGGGCCCTCCCACCAATGAGGAGGCGTGGCACACCCAGTCCCTCCTACCAAGAGGGCGTGGTAACTTTAACTCCTCCCACTCTCTTCATTTTTCTTTTTGAGACAGGGTCGTGCTGTGCGGTTCAGGCTGGACTTGAGCTCACTTTGTAGCCCAGGCTGGTCTTGAACTCTCAACGATCCTCCTGCCTCAGCCTCCTGAGGGCTGGGATTATAGGCGTGCGCCACCATGCCTAGCACTCTTGCCACTCTTGCCTGAGTAAATCCAGCAGCCCTGTCCCAACTCCAACCCCAAGAATTAGGATGCACAAGGCCTGGGGTAGGACCATTGTGATGGTGGATCTTGGCTGTCACCTGACTGCTTGGAGAGACACCCAGGGAGTGGGCAAGGCACACTTCCGGGGTGTCTGTGAGGGTCTCTCCAGCAAGGATGCCACATGGGTCAGCGAGCTCAGGTTGGGGCCCCACCCTGAATGTGATGGCACTGGCCCCTGGCCTGGGTCTGGACAGGAGCTCACAGGACCGAGTACAGATAGGATAGTGCCTGAGCGGTGTCTCTTGCTGCAGCCATGGCTCTGGCTGCCAGACTCCCGCTGCTTCAGCCTTCAAGCGCGGGCTCAGTGGGGATGCTCCAGCGAGCTGGGGCCTTCAGCCTCGGAGGGGGCCGTGACTTCGGTCCCTTGGGCTGTGTGGTTCCAGCCCCTTGGATGGAGCAGCTCCTGGTTTCTGCTGCATGATTATCTGGCCAACGTAAATCCTTGCATACCCACACGCACATCCTGTGGTCCCCCAGACGACCCCACAGCTACAGCCAGGGACGTGCATGTCCATGAGCTCCAAGTGTGGCTGCTGATGGACAGCCAGGCTGGGCAGCCTGGAGGGGGGCAGTGAGGAGCACTCCTTGTGCACCTCCACGCAGGGCCAGGGCCAGCTCACTGCTGTCTGCTTGTTTAGTCAGCAAAAGTTTACCCAGAGTTCGCTCAGGGACCGGCCCCAGGGAAGAGCAGTGGGCTTCCTGCCTCGGTGGGGCTTATCTCACCTGGGGCTCAGGTGTTAAATCCTCAACCTGAACGCTGTCTGTGGAGCTTCCTGTGCCTGGGTGTGGGTGGGAGAGCTGTGGTGTGGCTTTGCACACATTGCCAGAGGCTGGCGGCTGAGGGATTCACAGGGTCCACAGGACAGCCGGCAGCCAAGACCGCCTGGTGCACGCGCAGACTCTCGGCTCCTGAGACGAGGATAACTGCAGTTTCACAGTGAGTTACTTCCTCCTGCTTCTGTTTACTATCCCTCTCCTGTCGTTTCCTCCCACCCTGGGCCTCTCCCAGTTCTGGTCGGCCCACAGTGCCTCCGCTGGGGTTGCCCTCTCGGTCGGCATGGCGACCATGTGGCCATGGCAGCTGGGGTCCCGGAGCCCCAGGCAGAGCACAGCAGGGAGGTTAGGAGGCGCCTTCCTTGCACTACAGAGCCCCGGGTCTTGGTCCTGGGTGGGAATCTGTTGACCTGTGGTGGGAGTCTCACTTTGTCCACTGGCTCCTGTCCTAGGGGTGGACTCAAACCAGGCCCAGCTCTGATGTGGCTACTCGTGCACAGTCGGGTGCTGACATGCACCTTCCCCTCAGGCAGCACCTTGCAGCAGCTCGGGAGCCTCCAGGACACAGAGACGCAGGCGCAGGACCGAGCGACAGGACTGGGGCGGCTCACTGTCCAGGATGCCATTCACAAGCCTTGCCTTGCACCACGAAGGCCACTGTGAGGATGCATGGGTCATTTCCTAGAAGAGCACCGTTCATACATCTACAGATTGAAAACGTGGCACGTGCTGCAGCGGTTTACAAAGCCACAGCAATATTCCAGCTTCCCGGTAGCTTGGAATAGAGATTCTGTCCAGAGCAGTTACCGCCCCTGAAGGGTGCTTGTGGCAGGGCAGCACTGGCTATCACAGATGGGAACTTGGTCCAGGGTTGGGGAACTGTCCAGGGCCGGCGGCTGGCACTGCATGGTGACGTCTGCATCTAGAATGTGGCTTGCAAAATGCGTGCGATTTCAGTCACCTCTCTCTCTGCCTCTGCGTTTTAAGCGCTTGATTTAACTCCAGAACAAGAAAGCCCCTTCACTAACTGACGTCTGTGTTCTCTAGTCTTTGCAATTAGCCGGGAGTTTGCGGCCTTGAGGAGGGCCTTCCGCACAGGGGCGCTTATCACGTGAGAGCTGTTTGGCCGCCCTCTTTATTTTCTGCTCAGAGTGAAATATTACGCAACACCCAGATATGATCTCCGCTTGCTCCAGCGGTTTTAGCTTTCTGCTTTCAAGACGCCTCGGCAGATCTAGGCAGCCCGCTTTTTGGCAAACCAGAACCCAGGCTGCTGAAGACGGTGTTTTCCAATGCTGGCGCATCTGGGTGCCCTGTCCGTCCTGGGACCTGAGTGTGGAAGTCTCTGTCCCTTGACATGAGCTGGATGGGTCTGTGGCCACCTCAGCCAGCGTCGGGACACCTGTGAACCGGACTGTAAGGGTCCGCCTGGCTCTGGCTCTTAGAACTGAGCTGGGGAGGTCACCTGTGTCCTACCAAGTGAGACCCAGGAGGGCTGCGGCAGCCCTGCAATGGACGGGTCCCCGTGTTGGAGCAAGGGCTGTGTTTTCCTTCTTTTGTTTATTATTTATTTGTTTGGTTCTGGGAGTAGGACTCAGGACCTTGTGCTTGCCAGGCAGGCGCTGTGCCGCTGAGCTACACCCCTGCCCTCTTTCTTTCTTTCAGTCTGCGTCCATAACGTTTGCAGCACGCACGATCGCGCTCACTGTCGGGAGCTGGAGCGCGCAACAGGGCGTCTTCACTCTCTTCCGCCCTCTCCTCTCCCCTTCCTCCCCTCCATCTCTTGGTCTCCTCCGTTCTCAGAGATCTCTCTCTTCTGTTATCTACCATCTTTACCTGCTCTGTTGCAATTTGGGTTTCTCGTCGAGGAGATACCGTGCAATATTTAAACTGTGTCTGGCTCACATCACGGAACATTACGGCCTCCAGGGACGCCCACGTTCCTACAAATGACTCCAGCGTGCCCTTCTTTACGGCAGAGCAGTCCTCCAGGGTGTGAAGATACCACCTTTTCTTTGTCCGTTTATCTCTTGCTGGACAGATAGGTTGCTTCCAACATACAGCGATTTTGAGTTGTACCGCTCTGGACATGGGTATGCATGGGTCACGTTTTTCCGAACGGGAGACGGTTTCTTGCCTGCCTTGGGGGTGAGCATCAGCCTGGAGCAGGCGAGAGCTCTTTCGGAGGGTGCCCACCTTCCGCCTGCGCCGGGGGGCCCTGGAGTCCGTGTGGCCCCGGCGTGACTACCTGGGATGCTCTTACTGTCTCAGAGGCCACAGCTACTGCACACAGCTGAGGGGGGCTCTGTGTTACCCCACTCAGAGCAGCGGGTGTCGGCGGCTGCAGGGTCCCAGTGTGGCGCCCTCGCTGCCCCTGCTTCCCCGCTGTGCCCTCTTGGCTCCCTGGCTCCTCTCTGGCTGACCTCGGGCAGGGCGCAGCCCGCTGGGCCGAGCTCCCGGGCGCTCAGAGCCGCGCGCCACACCGCCACCTGGCGGCCTCTCCCGGGAGAGCCCAGGCTGCCCGTCTGCAAGGGGCACTGTGCCCGGGCCGCTGGGATCCTGAGTCGCTGCCCCAAGGGCCCTGCGCCGGGAGGGGGGACAGGGCTACAGGGCGACAGGGGCAAGCGCGGCCGTTGCACGGGCTGCAGTGGCTCCCCGCATGCGCTGTCCTGAGTGTCGCGGAGCTTCCTCCAGGCGGGTGACTCCCCTGAACAAGGTGCGGCAGGGCTGGCCGGAACCGCAGCCCTGTGGGGGTTTCTAGGAACTGTAGCCGCGGACATTCACCAGCCCCAGTCTGCGGGAGAACAGAATCACGGGAGATCGATGGACAGGGAGAGCAAATCCTAACTAGGATCGACACTTCGTAAGACTGCAGCGTCCGGGCCCGGCCGACTGCACCCAAGGCCACGCAAGGGCTGGGTCAGGAAACAAGGCCCAGGAGAGAGCAGTGAGGACAGCACCGAGGGAAGGGACAGAAGGCCAAACGAGTCGGAGAATGTTTAAGTCCCCGTCCAAACTCAGCACAAAGGCACAGAACACACCTGGACGCACCCGGGCCTTTGAGGAAGGGGCAGGGTGGGCGCTTTCCCCAGCTTTTCACTCTCCGAGAAAGGAATGACGGGCTCAGCTCTGCCCTGGGAGTGCCTGAGAGCGCAAGCTACCTTGTGCGTGGGCCCTGCTCCTGTCTCTGCCTAAGGAACCCTGCGCTGGTGTCTTCCTGACCACCCTGAAAATTCTTTCCTGGGCAGATGCAGGGTCAGCAAGCCTGGTTTGGCAGTGGATTAAATGGGGAAACCCTGGCACAAACTGGTGACAGATTCATGTCGAGGAAGTGGGAGTTTTGCCCAGAAGTGCTGGGGCGTGTGAGGATGGATGTAGAAGGGTCCCGAAGGAGGTGGCCCCAGAGGAGGTGCTCTTGAGGCACAAGCCGGCCTTACCAGTGACCCTGTCAGGCCAGTAGCTCCATCCCGCCTTGTACACTCAGTGCCCAGCTTCAGACAAAGCTGGGATTGGAGCCCACAGTGGCTGCTTTGGGAGAGGACCTGGTAGCGTGTGTAAAGGGAGCCTGTAGACGGCCACAGTGCCCCCTCAATGTCTGGAGCCTGGGGGGCCTCAAGTGGCTCTGTCGGATGATGTGACCGGTCCTCCTGGCTCCTGAAGGTCCCCGGGGACTGTGGCTCCTCCACAGTTGGGTGGGCCTTACCCAATCAGTGGAGGGCCCAGCAGAGCAAGCCTGTCCTCCCTGGGCAGGAGATGACCTCCCCACATGACTTGGGCCTGGAACTGTAGTCCTTGGGGCTGCTGGATCTGGCCTGGACTCCCCAGGCCTTGAGAGGCAATCTGTTAGGTCTTGCTCTGTGCACACCTACTGTCTGCAGTTCTGCAAGCAGCAAGGGCACAGCAGGCTGCTCAGGGTGAGGAACTGGGGCTCAGGAGGGCCTTTGGAGATTTGGTGGCTGTGGAGGGTGTGGCACCAGAAGACTGGGGGCTTTAAAATTTTTTCAGTTTTTTTTGAAAATTTTATTTTAAAGACAAAAGAATGGAGACATATGAACCAGAATAAGCCATAAACAATACTGAAAATACAAAGTTATACAGAATATAGTAGGGAATTAGCACTGGATGTTGTATTACATAATATTATCTTCACATTAGTTAACACAAACATTAAAGGAAATACCAAATTATAGAGAAGATAGGGAATTAGCACTGGATGCTGTATAATATAAAGTTATCTTCACTTCTGTTAATACAAAAACGATTGAGGAAATACAGAATTATAGACAACATAGAAGGGAATTAGCTCTGGATGCTGTCCTACATAATGTTACCTTTTTTTTTTGCGGTACTGGGGATCAAACTCAGGACCCTGTGCTTGCTAGGCAAGCACTTATTCCACTGAGCTATATCCCCAGCCCCATAATGTTACCTTCACCTTTGTTACTCAGTTACGCAGATGATGGCCCATTTGATCATTCAATTTTTCTCCTCCCTCATCTCTGTTGCCCTACCACTCAATCAGTCATTTTCCCTGTGATAATAACTGTACTCCTGGGTTTATCTATACCCCTGGACTCTCGCCTTGGGAAGAGATAGAGCTGCCTCAGACTATACTATAACATACATGGGTGTATACAAACTGCCATGGTCGGAGGTGGAAAAGCACATATGCTCACAGCGGACTGCCTGGCTCTGCCCCGTCGCTGTGCTATGGGTGGGGGTGTGTCCAGTCCGTGAGGTGCCCTCAGCAGGACCCACAGCGGTGCAGCCGTGGGGCCCACAGCGGAGCAGCCGCAGGGCATGCGTCCCAATTGGGGCACCCTCGGTGACCCGTTTGGCTCTGTCCCATTGCCTCGATGCCAGAGGCCCTTTCTTCTCCTCCTCCCTCCTCCTGATCTCCAGTATTACCATTCCCCACCCCTTGCAGCTGGGCATTGGACGAACTCACAATGCTTGGTATAAGGGCTTGAAATCTCCCTGGCCCAGTCTCACTGTGTTAGTTCAGGATATGAACTGAGTCTAAAGATTAGTTCTAGAATAGAGTTGGAGGATTTTCTCGGGTCTGCTGTATAGAGTATGTTGTTGTTTTTCAGACTCCCAGTCTGCTGCTTTTCATCTAATCCGTCGCAATGGGTTCATACAAGGTTCATATGTTCAAGCTGTAAGGAGACCCTCTTGGTGCTCACATTAATAGTTCAGGGTGAGTCCTGAAGATCGTGGATTCGTCCCATTGTTGCCAGGAACAGGCGATGCTTGCTCAAGCCACCAAGTCTCAAGGTGCTCCCAGAGAGAGTTCAGGGTGGGAGCTGAGTTCCGGCAACCGAGCTCATGCTTTCTGCCTGATATTGGAGTGAGAAGGGCACGGAGCCATGCGATCCACCTCCATCTGTTTCTCCCTCCGGTTGTGGTGCTGGAGGCCCTGTCCACTCCTTGGCCAGATCCCTGGGAGCCACTGCGGCTCACTGCCGAGGTTCCCCGCTGCTCTCCGCCAGTAGCCACTCACCCAGTGGAGAAGCAGGGGGCACCACCTCGAGGCAGGCGCAGAGCCGGGCATGGTGGGCTGTGTACTAGTTGCATTGATTCTCTCCAGGCGCTGATTAGGAAGGTTGCCGCAGGGTGGGGACTCTGCCCCAGTGGCTGTCGTAACTTCTCATCCTCACACTGGATTCGACAACTGCTCCCCACCGCTGTTGCCTCCTTTCCTGGCTGCGCCCTCCCCTCTCCAGCCCTGGACCAGCTCTCGGAACTCTGCTCTCCCCTGGCCGAGTCGGGAGGCTTCCGTGAGCGTGGGTCTCCGAATCTGAAGCTGTGAATGCCGGAACGAGGGTGTGGGCCCAGGGTGTGTTTGGAGGGGTGACTTCCTCCTTCTTGGTCTCCTCTCCCTCTGACTGTGCCATGGCGGATCTCCGATCCTTTTCTCTCTTTTTTTTTTTTTAATTTTATTTTAAAGACAAAAGAATGGAGACATATGAACCAGAAAAGCCCATAAACAATACAGAAAATACTAAGTTATACAGAATATAGTAGGGAATTAGCACTGGATGTTGTATTACATAATGTTATCTTCACATTAGTTAACACAAAAACATTAAAGGAAATACCAAATTATAGAGAAGATAGTAGGGAATTTGCACTGGATGCTGTATAATATAAAGTTATCTTCACTTCTGTTAATACAAAAATGAG
>PVLD010004379.1:12486-126192 GCA_004027595.1 Dinomys branickii
AAATACAGAATTATAGAGAACATAGAAGGGAATTAGCTCTGGATGCTGTCCTACATAATGTTACCTTCACCTTTGTTACTCAGTTACACAGATGATGGCCCATTTGATCATTCAATTTTTCTCCTCCCTCATCTCTGTTGCCCTACCACTCAATCAGTCATCTTCCCTGTGATAATAACTGTACTCCTGGGTTTATCTAAATCCTTGGACTCTCGCCTTGGGAAGAGATATAGCTGCCTCAGACTATACTATAACATACATGGGTTTATACAAACTGCCATGGTTAGAGGTGGGAAAGCACATATGCTCACAGCGGACCACCCAGCTCCACCCTGTCATTGTGCTATGGGTGGGGGCGGTCCAGTCCATGAGGTGCCCTGAGTGGGGCCCTCAGCGCAGCAGCCACCGGGCCCACTGCAGAGCAGCTGTGGGGCCCACAGCAGCGCAGCCACGGGGCCCACTGTGGATCATCTGCGGGGCCCACAGCGGAGCAGCTGCGGGGCCCACTGTCCGATCCTTTTCTCCAGAAGAGGTTTTTCTTAGTCTTTCCGAGGGCTTCAGTTCCCATTTCAGATCCTTCTTGAGTTCAGGATACCCACCTCTTTCCTTTCTGTCCTTCACATGTTGCTATATTCCTATATTCCTTTGTCTGAGTGGCATTCTTCCGGGAGGTTCTCTCTCTGCTGCCTACCTGGTTGCCATCTTGAAGTCCTCTCGTAAAATTTATTTAGTTATTTGTTTCTTTCTAATGAATTGACCACTACATTTCTAAAGTTCTGAAATGGCCAACAGACCATAGAAAGATACCACTTTAGGCACCTGCTTGAAACCAACAGCTTCAGAAAACTGCTGGCCTTGATTCAGGGCCATTTTTCATTTTTTTTGAGACAGGCTCTCATTATGTTGTGCAGGCTGGCCTTGAACTCATAGCCATCCTCCTGCCTCAGCCTCCTGAGTGCTGGGATTATAGGCATTGTGCCACCTTGCTTGGCCTTGAGTCTTGCTTTTTGCTAAAGGCTTCCACCTGTGCTGGAATTTTCAGGGCTTTTAAAAAACCTCCCTGATTCCCTAGGAGATGGAAACTTTAGGAAAACAAAGGGACTTCCAGAGGGCTCTCCCTTCACCTCACTCCCCACACTGAGGCCTTGTCCCCTCTGGCAGGGTGGTGTCATGGGTGGGTCCCAGCTGGTCACCCACTTCCCATACCCATCCTCTTCCTGGGGGTGCTGGTACTTGGGCTGGGTAGATGGACCACAGCCCAAACCAAGCATGGTCATGACAGTCTCTTTTCTTTTTGGTGCCAGGAATTGGACTCAGGACCTTGTGCTTCCCAGGCAAGCACTCGTGCTGCTGAGCTATATCCTCAACCCTATTTTTCTTTATTGTGGTAAAATATAGAACCCTCCCTGGTCCTTGTTGAGGCCCAGGAAGTTATGTTTGTAATCCCATGGAAAAGTTATTGGAATTTTAGCTGGTTAATTCCAATCTACCATTTCTTGTATAACCCATGGCGAGAATAAAGACACTAATGCATGTTTGTAGTTACAGGGAGCCAAGGGCCCTAAGTCTAGCCACAAGGATGGTCATTTGGAGCAAAGGCCTTGACCTGGGGCTGAACTTGGGTTTTATTAATTTGTGAAGAAGGGAGTGGCTTGAGGATGAGTGACCGTGAGACTGGTGGGAAGTAGGTGAGTGCTGTGAGCTGGGCCAGGTAGGAGACCTGAGGTCACCTCTGCAGTATGCAGAGAGAGGGATCTGCAGAAGGAGTAATCTGCGTGACACAACTGAACTGTGTGATGTTTTGGGGTCGGTGCTTCAGCTCTGACGTGTGATCTTTTATGCCCAGGGAAGTCAGAGCCTCTCATCTCGAGGCTGGATCCCAGCTGACAGTGTGGAGCACGGCTCTCCATCCCTCCATCCCACCTCCTCCAGCTCAGCTCACAGGTTTTATCTGGGAGCTGTGGGGGTGGGGAAACATGGCCCTGTCGTCTCTGCTTCAAGACTATATATCAGCACCTAGGCTGGACTGATCTGCATTGCTTAGAGCAGTTGAAGGGATAAAGAAAAGTCCTAGCCAGCCCTGCACATGTCGGTACATGGAAATGGGGCCAGGCTCAGCCGAAACGGAGGAGACAATTGCTCTTGTAAGGAGAGTCACCCAGGTGGTCCTCCACAGCGCCTCCTTCTTTGCTTTGAAGAAGCTGGAGCAGTTGGCTGAGCCACATGGCCTCTAGCTGGTGCTGGGTTGGGATTCCTCCAGGACACACTTCAATGAGAAGGAACAGAAATGAGAGAATGAGCAACACCGATTCCAATATAAAACCGGAAGGGAGCCTTGTGATATGCAAATGGGCTCCAATGTTCTATAGCATCCACAGACTTACCCCAGTCCCTTGTTTGGGCATCAAAGGTGGCTGTCTGTTGTGACAGTGGCAGCATTTCTCTGCAGAGCATCTATAGCCACAGTAACATTTCCCAAGGATGGAGCATTTCATTATATGGTAAGGTGATACAGAAGCCAGTCATATTACAGTGACACTTTTTTTTTTTTTTTTTTTTGCGGTACTGGGGATTGAACTCAGGACGCTGCGCTTGCTAGGCAGGCGCTTATTGCACTGAGCTATATCCCCAGCCCTACAGTGACACTTTAAACCTTGTTGCAATTGCAAACTTTCAAGTTGATCTCCCATCCAAAAGATGGACATTTCTAAAAAATGCCAACTCAGGTTTGCAACTTTAGGTCAATTTCTCACTGAATTTTCCAGCTGTCATCAGCGGTTTCTTGTCTAGTTGTCTACAAAGCGAGCAGTTTGTACTGAATGAGTGGACCCCGCAAAGCCAACAGCTGTGCCGGCGATTAAAAGCACTAGGGAGTATCCTAGTGGAGTCCTTAGAAAGACCCTCAGGTGCTATACAATGGGCTAGGTAACAGCTAGCGCCTGAGGACGTATTTTGTTGCCACTCTAGCTTCTCTATTAAGAGTACATGAGGATCATAAGCACATACGTTTATTTTTATATATCTACGACCCTGTAATACTACTCTGACTTTTCCTCCACCTACCAGCTGCAGATGCCCACTCTGCACTGTCAGCAGGAAAAGGTAGGGCTCACTCCCTTAAGGTGTGCTGTATGGGCCCAGTTTTGTCATGAGGTCCTGAGTTCGATTCCCGGGACTGAGGCCTCTACCTGACCATGTAACATTGGACAAGGCCTCTGAGGTCGTGGCACAGTCAGGAGAGCCTGAAAAGGAAATCTCATGCTAACCTCAATCCTTTCCCAAAAGGAATCCTCTGGGGCACCAATCTACAAAGGAATAATTAAATTTGTATATAGCCCATCCGTGGTATGGAACCCTGCAAGTCTACCAGATGCCCAAATCACCTTCCTCAAAATGAGGGGCATGAGCTTCTGGAATACAGATAGGAATGTTAGGTTTAAAACCTCTTACAAGGTTACCATCTGAGGAAATAGAATTTAAGGTTAACAAAGCAAATTGCCCTTTAGACAGTTGTGCTTTCTAAGTCTGATCCACAGCTCATATGCAAGAGCTGGAATCTTACTGTAGATGGGCCACACACAGGTGGATACACAATGTGAGAGGTAATATCAAGCTTGGCCTATTCTTGTAAATGTATTAAAATGTGTGGGCCAGGCAGAATAATATACATAGCGATATTGTTCTCTGTAGAATGGAAAATCTCTGGGGGCCTCTCCATCCATGTAAGGGGTCTAAGCAAGGGTGCATTAGGTATGCAGGCCAAAACATCTTCTCCCTGAACCACAGGAATACATGCTGTAGCTGCTAGGGGGCAAGCACTGCAAGGAAAGGATTTTCAGGTGACCGAGCCAAACCGTGCTGTTAACTAGGTGGCGGCCTCACAGATGGTCTGCTGCAGGCCTTCCCAGGACAGTGGAGGTTGCGCTGTCAGGTTCATCACTTGCGGTCTCAGCAGAGGGCTTGATGTATTGTGCAGGCAGGTTAGATTCTGGCTATGAAACAGTTCTGATGGCTGTAATATCTCTCGATTCTCTGTGGAAATACAAGCATATCCTTGGTCCCAATCTAAAGTGATGCTGGACCACTCCAGACACTGATTTGGAAGTCACACTGAGCAGGATTCAGAAAAGTTAAGACATATATAGAGAGGTTTTGACCCTGCATTCCCCCTTTCTTTTGTTTAGCCAGTTGATTTTTTAGTTTAGGATGAATGTGTTCAATTATTGTCTGACTTTGAGGATTATAGCGGATCCCCGTAACATGCTTTATATTCCAGTTATCAAGGAAACTGTGCAAATGTTTACTAATATAAGGACCAGTATCAGGTTTTATTGTTTGGAACATTCCTAAGTTAGCAAAGGCTGAGACATGATGTTGTATAACATGCTGACTTCGTTTACCTGAATGACAGGTAGCATGGATCGTATGTGAGAAGCCATCCATGGCGACATGGGTATATTTGAGTTTGTTAAGAGAGGACATGTGGGTAATATTCATTGCCTCAACTAGTTCTAAGGCCTCTGGGATTGCAGCTCTGTGTAGGGATTGGCCTAGGAATGAGCTGACAGGAAGGATGTGACATCATGATTTATCTAGCTTGTGTTCTGATAAAGTTAAATTCCATTTGCAGAGATTTTGAATTTTGATGATTTTTTTTCACCTGAAATTGAACTTATGACCTCAGGCTTGCCAGGCTTGATGAAAAAATTTATGGGATTGTCTTGCCTTATCGAAAATGGAAACCAGATTTATAAGCGCACCTGTATTATAATTACCTGTTGACAACAGACCTGAGAGATTAGAACGGGATCTACTATGATCCATGAAGAACGGAGCAGTTCTACTTAACATCATGCCTAGCAGTTTTAAAAATAGTTGCAATAAAATAGGCTTGAGATGACTCAATTGCAGTTGTTCTTCTACCAATGTTGATAAAATCCTTAACTTTCCCTGAGAAGGATCAGTGGCCTTCCTTGTAAATCCAAGGTGAGATCTGTTTTGTTTAATTAAAGGCCCAGTGGGAAGAGCACAGCCCTGCAAATTTTTACACAGACATTTACTTTCTGGACATCCCATCTTCACCCTCATCCTGCCATCTGGGGACTCACACCTCCGAGGGGCAGCAGTAACTAAGACAGTGACCCATTCTTTCATGAAGTCTATCCTCCAGAGAATGACAGGAAGGGGTTCAATGAACGTTGTTACAATGCCTGTCTGTCCACGACATAAGGGAGTGGCAGTATACTCTTTGAAACAGACTGAGGGGAGCCTAAGCCTACCAAAGCTGTAGAGGCGGGTCCAGTCAGGCCATCAAATGGCCATGATTGGCTATTTACTACGGTGACATCAGCTCCTGTGTCCATCAATCCAATGAGAGATTTCCCATTTAGCTTACTAGTACAAGCAGGTCTTTGAACCTTAGGAAAAATAACATTCCTTACTTAAAAGCTCAACTCTATCACGTTCATGCACGGGCTTAAGAGCAGGAGTGGAAATTTCAGCGTGAATTAAATTTGGCTTTTCAGGCCAGGGATGTAGCTCAAGCTACATGGCAAGCATGGCAAGCATGAGGTCCTGAGTTTGATTCCCAGTACGACAACAACAAGAAGATAAATTTGGCTTTTCCCCCTCTAACAAATGAATGTGAGAAGCTGCTGGTAAATCTAATTCTGCACTCTGATTGGCCTGCTGGACCAAGTCAACAAGGGAAGCAAGATTTCACTGTGCACCCATCCTGGCAGGGGGACTGTTCTTTGTCTGGTTTGGACTGGATATAACTGGCTTAGCATGGTGTGAATCATTGGCATACTGACTGACTCACCTTTTATTATTGTTATGGGGGCCCTTGGTTTAGGTACATGGTGTCTTTCTCTGCAAGAGTGTACTGTTTTTATTTTATTTTATTTTTAAATTTTTTTGTGTGTGGTACTGGGGATCGAACTCAGGACTTTGCGCTTGCCAGGCAGGCACTTATGCCATTGAGCTATATCCCCAGCCCTTGTTTTTATAAAATTTAGATTTACAATCTTTTGCCCAGAGAAACACCTTTTATGCAATGCAGACACTGAGTACCCAGTAAATTGGGGTTTGATCTCATAACAGCCTGGGTATCTGAGGGGGCTGGCACCTTATAGGCTCTGGGCAGCGGTGGTGAACATGTCCTTGCTTGCCACAGTTAAGACATTTAATTGCATCAAACTTACCTGCAAGGTGCTGGGATGTAGCCTGTGCCGTGAGTGCAGAAGCCTGAGCGGTAGATCTGAGCATGCGTTAATGTAAGCAGATAAATCTTTAGTATGAAATACCGTGGCTAAAGCTCCTTTACATTCATCCTTGGCATTCTCATATGCTAACTGACGGATGAATATTTTAGCTGCATTGTTGTGAGAAATCTACCTATTTACAGCCTTTTGCAATTGTGCTACAAACTGAGTGTAACTTTCTGTAGGACTCTGGAGCAGCTGAGTGAAATATTTATTAGGTGTACTGTCCTCTGGGATAGAAATCCATGCATGATGTAGAAGCTCTTTGCACCGCAGGAAAAAAGGGACAGGGCCCTGGGTCTGAATGTTTCAGTCAGCATGTCAGCCCACATAGGATAACATTTCATGTGTAATAGCTTTAAGATTGTCATCCTCGGGCTGGGGATATAGCTCAGTGGCACAAGTGCCTACCTGGCAAGCAGAAGGTCCTGAGTTCAATCCCCAGTACCACAAAAAAAAAAAGTAGTATCTTAAGATTGTCATCCTTGCTTTCTTGATTACTGTCTGTTCTGATATGAGTATCTATAACTGTGATTCAAAATGTAGGAACTGTGCCAGGGTCAGACATGTAGGAGTGAGATGGGTCACGTCACCAGGCGCCACCCGAAAACTCTGAATTATGTTATCCAAACAACCAAGAGTACAAAGAGCCTGGACTTCACTGTCTACCATGCTCTGCCTCAGAGCAAAGGGTTCAAAGCTGTTCTCATGTCACTGTACTTGGTCTTTTTTGTGGGCAGGGAAGGAGGGGGCTGTTGCTGAGCTGACTGTGGTGTGGGGGAGGCAGGGGCTGTGGGAAGCGCAGCAGCCGAAGTGGTGTCTTCTGAATGGGGTGTGGAGAATGAAGCTGAGCGTGTGAACAAATTGGGAAAGTTTCACATTTCTCTGCGAATATCTTGCAAAAGTGAACTCGCTTGATTATCTGAACTTTTTACGCAAGCTTCTTTTTTCTCCAGCAGCCTGTTTGGAGGCACGTGGTGATCTCATCCCTTTGCTACAGTTATGCCAGGGTCCTTTTGTCTTTCAGTCACTTTATTCTAGGCATTCTGTCAGCACAGTTTGAGTCTCCAGGGATGGTAATCTGTGACTGGCCTGCTTGTTTCTCCAAGTGATGTTGCAAAGACAATCGAGTCACCTTCACTAGGTACCACGTGGCCACAGTTTGTGGATGGATCCTTTATTCTGAGTTTTAGCTTTATAAAGGCTTTCATCTAGTTTATCTCAAACTCTAAGATAGAGCGTACCAGCTCTGGGAAAGGAAGGATAGAATGTACCTATCTGATGGAGTAATCTCAAAACTTGCGTAGATGGCACATTAATGTCTGTGTCACTGAACAGCTTCGCAGCCAATAGACCACACTCCTTCTCTTCTGCAGAGAAAGAATGTGCTTGCCCCATTGTTACCCTGGAGGAACAGACTGCTATTTGCTTCTTGTGTCTGAGCACTGCAATTAGTAAAAGGCTCCTCTAAATTGACTTCTAAATTGGTCACCAAGGTCCAGCTGGTCACCAGATTGCCAGCACCTGATTCTGGATATGGTCCCTGTGCTGAGAAGGTCGCGCCTTCTGGCCATGCTGAGCACCACATATACAGAGGCCCTCCTGGTCCTTGTCTCAGCCTGGGAAGTTTACACTTGTAATCCCATGGAAAATGAATTCTAGCGAGTCAATTCCAATCTATCACTTCCAGTGCAATCGGTGGTAGGAATAAGGACTCTAAGGCGCTTTTGTAACTGTGGGGATCCCAGCCGCATGGCTCTCCATCCTGCCCTGCTCACACATTTTACTGGGGCGCCATGGGGGTAGGGGCTATGCAGGAAAACATGGTGTCCCTGCTTCAAAGACTACACATCAGCACCTCGCTGGACGGATTTACGTTGCTTAAAGCCAATTGAAGGGATGAGGAAAAGTCCTAGCAAGCCTGTATACATCAGTACATGGAAACGGGGTCAGGCTCAGCCAAAACAGAGCCCATCGCTCCTCCTTCAGGGAGAGTCACCAGGTGTCCTCCACAGTAAAATACACACAACATAGAACTTCCCATTGGAACTCCTGATGATGTAGCCTTTGGCAAGGTCAGGTGCCCCCTGAGGTGCACGGCCTTTCCTCTTCCTGGCTCCAGGACTTTCTTATCCCAAAGGGACCCCACAGGCGCTGAGCCACCCACCCCAGAACATAGGCCAGGCATAAAAAGCCACATCCCCACAAAGACCCGTTCAGACATGGGCTGACAGTGTGGCCCAGCACAGAGACTGCCCGTTTAGCTGGTGTTGTTGCCCTTCTGTGGTGTTAAAGTTCACTGCAGCTGTGATGGACTGGTCATCTGTGAGGGGTGGGGCTTGCAGCTGGGCAGTTGGGAGCTGGTGGAGGGTTCGGAGAATGAATCCTGTGGGACAGACACGGTGGCTGGAGAGTGAGGAGGCCCCTTCTCAGGCATTTCCCTGTCTGGCCTCAGTTTCCCCATCTGTGGAGCAGGGGTGGTGGAAGCACGGGGTGTCATGTGTGTCTGCTAACAGCAAAGCACAGGATGTCCATCCACAGAGACCACATGTGCAGTTGGCACTGGGCTTGGGGGAATCCATGCAAGCAACAGAGGGGACAGAGCACTGCGGTCCCTGTGAACACCTGGAAACAAAGTGCTCTTGGGGTGCTGGGACAGGGCTCAGTGGCCAGAGGGACTGAGACAAAGGAAGGGAGGAGGGGGTCGGGCTGTGACAGCTGTGGGCTCGCACACACAGCCAGCTCAGCTTCAGACGCCCACACGTCCTGCTCCCCGGCACTCGGAGGACCAGAGAGGTCAGGAACTCACTGGTCACACAGCCGATAAACAACAGGCTGGGTCTGCATGCGGGACAGCTGACTGCAGGTCCGGGCTATCCTGCCTCTCAGGGACCCCAGCAGCTCCACAGCTGGTGCCTGTCTGCAGCTCATTGCTACCATGAACACGGCGTCTCCACTGCATGCCCCCACGTGGACCCTGAGGACAGCAGACGGACTAAGCAAAATGACAGGGACAGGGACCCCATTCCACCAACCTGCACTGGCTCCTGAGCAGATGCATGAGACACTGAAACGAGATGACCCCTACTGCCTCAGACCACAAGAGAAGCCGGGTACAGAGGGCTGGAAGGCCTCACAGTGGGCTTTCTGTGCTCACTGTGATCTGTAGGTTACACCTCCGTGATAGGTGGAAGTCAGGTTTGCTCGCCATAAACAGAAAACAGGCACAGAAGTAGATTCAGTGGAAGCAAAGTTGTTGGATTAGGTCGCACACTGCAGGCCGGCGGCCTGGTGTGTGGTTGGTGGAGAGGGTGTGGCCTGGGCTAGCGGTGCAGAAGGTGCAGCCTGTGTGCCTCCTGTTCCTCCCACCCCTGCACTAGGCGGTGCCAGTTGGCCCTTGTACTCCAGTGTCCCAGGAGGCCCTGTCCCACGAGAAGGGACCATCACCCCAGCCCATGGAGGAGGCCGTCCAGGCGGGGAGTCAGGTGTGTCGTCTGCGACCACAGCGACTCTCACTCTGCCCTAGACTGGCCACAGCTCCAGGATGCCCTCACTGTTTGGAGCCTGCTGTTCCCAGGCTGTCCCTCCCCAGGCTCAGGGGACATGGAGCAGAGTCTCACCAGGACTGTGGTTGATCCAGGGCTAAGGCTTCTGGTTTATCTGCTCCAAGGCCACTGAACACCCATCTGGGGCCAGGGCATCCTACGCTGTGTGTTGCCCTTGCATCTGTCTTGGTGGCTGCGGAAACCTTGGGTCCTAGAGCCAACTAGGACCTAAGGGATGTCCCCAGCTCAGTGTCCCCAGCCCTCAGACATCCTCACAAATGTCCCTGCTTGCTGTGGGCGTCACAATCCCAGGAACCTGCCGGGAATAACACCGGGGATCCTGAAGCCTTGTGTACATGAGGGAGAAGGAATGCTGGGCCAAAAAGAAAAAAAAAATCTGAGTTCAACCTACATGGAATCTATGTGAGCAATTCCGAATAAATCACAGCCCAAAATTTTGGGTTTTGGACACTGGTTTCCGTGTGGTGCTGTAAAATTAGTTTTGATAAATTTGGAACTTTCCTGCAGGGTATGTTCATGTATTTCAGAAAGGTTGTTTCTACATTTCCCTGTTTGATAATGATGAATACTATTTTGTTACAAACAGAAAGCCTTCCACTGTCCCACAGCAGAGACCACTTGGCAGGTGTGACCGGCCGCCCAGGGACAAGCTATGGCCTCCATGGTCTGAGGTCGGCTTATCCTACATGGTCTTCATGGCCCACCAGCAGAGACTGAGTCCTTCCGGCGGGGATGCTGTCCTGGGAGGCCCTGTTTGTGGTGTTGTAGTGTAGGTGTCCGCACTGGAGCCCAGCATCCAGTTTTACTCAAGGACCCCAGGGCCCAGGTGGGAAGAAGCTGAGTCCAATCACACAGGCTGCTGTTGGTAGAGCTGGCATTGGCACCAGGTCTCCAGATGCCCAGCTGTGAGTCCCTCCTGCCCTCCTGTCTGTTGGAAGCGGTGTTTATCTTGGACACGGGCCTGGTGCTGCCACCTGTCAGGCCTGGAGAGTTCCACTTTGTGTCGTATTCTGAAGCCATGGAGGCTTAGTGGCAGATCAGAGGTGGAGATGAGCCAGCCCAGCGGCCATGGCAGTGGGAGCAGCAGAAGTGGCCAAGAGGGAGGGGATAATGCAGGCAGGAGAATTCAGAGAGCCTTGGACCCTGTGTCACTCAGGTGGAGGCTGATGGTTGGGAGGCGATCTGTGGAGAAGGCCACTGCCTCAGCCACAGGGGCAGGCGGTTGCCCTCGGATGCGGGCTCCTTCCTGTCAGGGTGAGGAGCCATGTGCACTCCTGGAGGCCGGGCAGCCCGGGGCCCTTCGTGGCTGCTGTGCTCATCCTAAGGGTCACCTTGTGTCGCCTCCTCGTAGGATGGTGGAGGCCTGGGTGATGGGCACGTGAGTTCCAGTGGTGCACTGGGAGCCAGAGGGCGGCCACCCCTGTCCTGCAAGGAGGAGTCGCCTGTGTGGTCGGGTGGGGACTACAGAGCCCCCTGGGGCTTTGCAGACCTGGAGATGAAGGTGAAGGCAGGGACCCAGGCTGGAGAGGAAGTGGCGGGTGACCGTCCCCTCACTGGTGCTGAGAGGAGCACTGGGGAGGGGCTGCATGGGGCTCAACGGACAGGGCCCTTGTCCCCCCCTGCGTCTGCGGGGCTGGTGGTGTGGGCAGAGGTGTCAGCCTGTGGAGTCTCTGTCTGGGCTGGGCCAGGCCCTGCTCTCTGTCCCCGCTCTCTGGCCCCACTCCGGGCGTCTCATGCTGTCCGGCAGCTTCCATGGGCTGCCATGGCCTCACCCCTGACCTGGGACAGGTGGCACCAACCTAGTGCTGCAGAGCCTGTCCCTGGTGCCACTCTCACAGCTGGATGTGGCCCAGCAAGACCACTTGCTGGCTGGGTGACCCTGGGAAGCTGTCACGCTCGGAGCCTCACTTCGTCCTAGGCTGGGAAGGCAGGGCTGCCTCACCCCCAGGGCCCCGAGACCCTGGGAAGTGTGACAGCATGGTTGATGGCAGAACCATGACCCCCAGAGAAGCTTGTCCTGATCCCTGGCTGCAAGCCAAGGATTGTGGGCTCTGGAAGCCCCAGGAGGAAAGGCAACCGGGTCATCCAGCACCGCCCCTGCTGGGCCAAGCTGTTGTGCAGTGGTAAGAAACACACAGCTGCCAGAGTCTTAGCCAGTCCTGGACAGGGCCAAGATCCCGGGCAGAGAAAGGCACAGTAGGACCTGTGGTCCCCTTGTCCTTACTGGAGAGGTTGGCAGGCGAGAATTCTACCACTGAACCACTGATGCCTTACTGGAGAGGCTGGCCTCCGAGAATGGGGTCCCTCCAGCTCTGCAACTTCCTGCTTGTTGGCTAGGCTCCCAAGACGTCTTTGGTTGGTCTTAAATAAGACCTGGGGGCAGTGACTCATGTCTGCCCAGTGCGAAAACTCAGTACCAAGCAGGATGCAGATGCATGTGAGAGTGAGAACACCTGTCCACCGTGCAGGACAAGGGGTTTGGGACACGTGGTCTACAGTGCTCAGCAGCAGGGCCAAGCCTGAGACCAGGGACTGGCGAGGTGAGTCGGACACATAAGCCTAAGTATTGCATGGTTTCTCTTCTCTGAGAGACCCAAAGTATAAATAAACAGAGCAAAATAAAAAATAGATAAGAGGAAGCAGCTTGCTCAAGTGGGAAGGGGAGCTGGGCTGGTGGTGCACTCCTATAATCCCACCACTGGGGAGGCTGAGGCAGGAGGATCGCTTTGAGGTCGATGGCAGCCTGGGCTACATAGCGAGACATTGTCTCAAAAAACAAAAAAACCCAAACCTTCCCAAAAAATCAGAAGGGAAGTGGACCAAGAGATGGAGGAGGGGAAAGGGGGATAGAAATATTAAGCTGTGTTACGTCCACGGACCAACTGCCCACAAATGTAAGAATTGTGTGCTGCACACAGGGACTAATAAAAATTTAAAGAGAAAGTTGAGCTGGACTTTTGGGGCACCCTCCTGGTCAGGGTCATGCAGGGAGGGACCAGTCTCCTTTCAAGGGTCATATCCCCGCTCTGCCAGCGGAAGAGAGCTTGGTCTCTCTGGTGGCCGTGGATTGGACTCGTCTTGGGCTGAGTCCTGTGTGTCTCAGGGGCTGTTTGGCCTTGAGAAGTGCAGCGACCTTGCTGAGCCTCAGTTTACCTGTCTGTAGAGTGGGAAGTGAGGCCCTGCCTGATGAGGAGAAGCTGGCTTCGAGTCAAGGTGAGCTTGCCAGTGTGGTGCATGGTATCATGCCGAGGAGAAGCATCCCCAGCCACGTAGGTCACGACAGGCTCCATGAGCATGACCTACCTCTACCAGATGTCCCTGCTCCTGCTCCTGTACCCTGCTCACCCTGTCCGGGTGCCAGGGAAGCTTTTCCCTCACTGTGGTGGCATCTGCTGGCCTGGGAGCTAAGCATGGGCCTGTGGTGCTGGAGCCTGGCATTTGCCCTATGGTGGTCCTGTCACCTTGACCTGTCCTCTGTCCCCATGCCTGCTCCCTCCTGGGCTGTGCTCCCTGCCCCACTCTTGGGACCATGAAGACCTGCCCCCTTCCCTGGCTACTGCCCCTGCGCTGGCTCGAGGGTGGCCCGGAAGCTTACCGCTGCCGACTGCCGGTGCCATCTGTGGGCTGCCAGGGCTGTGGGCCCAGGCAGGAACAGCTCCAGAAAGGTGGAGTAGAACAGCGCTAGCTCCAGCCGCTGGAGGTAGGCCTGCAGACACAGGGGATGGGCAGGGCTCAGACCTCAGCAGGCGGTGGCGGGCCTCTGCTCCCAGGGGCAGGGGCTGGGCACACCTCAGCCACTGCCCATGCCTGGCACAGGGCTCCTCGAGGGTCCTGGTAACGTCTGAGGGCCCTGGGAGAGCTGGAAGTGGCCTTAAGGGTCCCCTGTACCAAGTCTACTGACAGATGGGGATACCGAGGCCAGGAGGTGTGGAAGGGTGGGGAGCAGAGGACCACTGAGTGGTCAGATGAAGTCTCCCAGGGCCGCCGGCCTGCACGGGCAGTGTGCGTGTCAGCGTGCGTGTGCACATGTGTGTGTGCCAGTGTGGGCTGGGAGAGGAAGTCTGGTCCCCAAATCAGAGCCTTGGGCTTGAGCTCATGGCATCCAGCCTGCAGCAGCAGAGCCAAGGTGAAGAGCATGCTGGGCTTGGGGCGCCACGTACCCCTGCCTTGCTGTGTGGCCTTGGTCCACTAACTTAGCCACTCTGGACCTCCACATTCACACCCACAAGCTGGGGGTGACCATGTGGTCTGAGCCATCTGTGCCAGGCCGCTGGGGGCGCTCCAGGCAAAGGTGGCCCCTGGGGAGACTGTGTTTACTGCCCAGTGAGGGAAGCTCAAGGTCTCGGTCCTGGATTTGCCCTCTCTCTGCTCTGAGCCTCGGTTTCCATGTGTGTGAACACGCGCGTGGCTGGGGTGCCGGTGCTGACATGTGACATGGCCCGCCCCCACTGCATCAAGCCCGGCCGCAGGAGGCTTCCCCGCATACAGGCACTCACCATGGCATCGGGGTACGGTGTCCAGATTGGCCAGGCATATGTAGTCTCCAGGAAGAGGTCCTTGGAGAGGACGAAGAGGCCAGCCAGCACGAAGAGGAAGCTGACGAGGTTTGCTGCCAGGCACAGCGCCTTCTACAGGCAGAGAGGCCCGGTCAGAGCTGGGGCCGAGGGCTTGGGGGCCTGTCCAGTCCTCCTCCTCAGGACACTCCAGGACCCCAGGGCGAGGGAGGAGCCTCAAGCCATCCCGCCGCAAGCTCCAGCACCGCCTGCCCTCCCCGCCTGCCCTCCCCGTGGTCCGGGGCTTGCCAAGCGCAAGCCCTCCTCGAGGGGCCGAGAGCACGTGGGCCAAGAGTCCTGGACCACGGGGGTCCCCTGCTCAGTCACAGTGGCAGGGGCTCCTGTGGCCTCAGCCCAGGAGGGTGAGGCCGCTCTGCCCCCTGCCGGGCCAGCTGCACAGGTTCCTCCTGCCCTGTGTCCCTGAGCAGGCGGGGACAGCCACGTGGCAGCCCAGGGGAGTGCACAGGTACAGCAGGGCCAGGCCGGGCTTCTGGGCAGAGAGTAGGGCTGTGGGGACGCACATGGGCTGAGGCTGACCAGAATGTCTTCCCACCATCCGCCCACCTCCCCCATCTGCTCGTGCTGGGGCCACTGTGTGCCCACCTCAGGCTCAACGATGCCTCTGGGAAGTGGGAGCATGCGGACCCAAGGCTGCAGGTGGCAAGCTGAGGCCACCAGGGAGCCTGGGAGCTGCTGCGCCAGACAGTGTGGGTGACCCCAGGGGCTGGGCTGGGGTGGGGAGGGTGTGGGGCAGAGGAAGACATGGGCCGCAGGGCATCTGGGGACAGAGCAGCACCGGTGTGCGCCCCAGCTTCGGGCCACACAGGGATGGAGACCGTGCTCAGCAGACCAGGGCGGAGGCTAAGCTCTACCCCAGAAGGGCAGGCTGGGCCCTGGTGCCTGGCTGGGCGAGTGGGGGCCGCAGCCTCTGCCCGGGAGCTTTCTGCTCAGTGCTCTCTGCTGTCTCCTCCCCTGATGTCACTCTGCAGTCACTGCCAGGCAGCCCAGTGCACAGATGCACCTGCGAGGTCCAGAGCGAACAAGCTCCCGGCGAGAACTCACCAGAGAGGACCCAGGCAGCCTGTCCATCATCAGTGCGGAGGCTCCGGAGGCGAGAAACTGTGGGGCAGAGCGGGAGCCAAGTGGGGAAGCTGGGGTCCCCACGGCCCACTGATTCCCTTCGCTGCTTTCCAAGAGCACTGGTGGCCATCCCTCTTGGAAAGCCAGCTCACCCTGCTGTCTGGGCCACCCGGGCACCCTCCTGCCCTCCTGACACTGTGCCCCCCTTGAGCAGGGTTTGTAGGCCTGGCCGTCCCTCTGTGGCGGGGACGCTGCCCTCCCTGCTCCCCGAGCTCTGCCACCAAGGACGGCAGCTCCAGGCTCAGGTCTCGGGGCACCCAGTGGTCCCGATAGGCTGCTGGTCAACAGGGTGCTCTGGCTGCAGAAGCTGGTCCTGGCGTGGCGACACCTCCAAGTGGGGACGGTGGGCTCAGAGGGTGGAGGGCCTTGGAGAGCTGGGGCTCGGGTGTTGCAGCCGGCAGGGGCTGCTGGGGTGGCGTGGTGGTGGTCTTGCCTCCCACGCTGGCCCCAGCAGGAGCCCCGAGGACCAGGGTACCATCCCCGGCTCCCTGCAGACACCCGGGCTGGGAGCCCAGGCCCAGGCCCAGACTTAGGACACAGGGCTCTCCTGAGGTTCAGGAGCCACCCCCAACAGGAGCCTTGTCTATGGTCCATCAGTGTAGGGGCCGGGAAGGGCCGGGCTCCCTCATCCCCCGCCAGCGTGTCCCCTCCTCCCCCACACGGGCTGTGGCTCGGCCCTACTCACAGATGCGGCCCCCCAGAACGGGTACCAGCACCTCTGCACCACCAGGTGCACCTCGCCAACGGTGGCAGTCAGGACGCTCCCCAAGGCCAGGGTCAGCATGCCGAGGAAGAGGTGCAGGGCCTGCGGGAGAGCAGGTGCCCCCTGGGAGGCTGCAATGTCTCTTCCCACCTCTCGGGGCCGTCAGCAGAGAGACCCTCCTGCACCTAACCCCGGGGACCTCGGAAAGCCCTGTTCAAGGTGTCCTCCCTGCCATGCTCTGGCCTGGAAAGGCCGCTGGTGGAGCTGTGGGTCAGCTTTGGGTGCATCCTTGCCCTGCCCACACCCCTGCGCCCCCCTGCAGTGGACACTCACGCCCAGCCCCCAGAGGAGGCTGCTCCTAGGCCTCCAGCTGCTCCTCTGGAGCCCGTTGAGGTCCCAGCTGCTGGGCTGGGGGCCCTGGGAGGGACCTGTCTGCCCTGGCTGGGCCAGGCCGAGGACCTGGTATGGGGCGAACTCCCCAGCCGCAGAGCCGGGATCCTCGGTGACTGTTCCATAGGGCTCGGCTGCCATCCACCCTGCGGGCCCAGCTGCAGGCAGAGGCACAGCTGTCAGGGTACGGCTCCTCTCTGAGGCTTAGGAGAGGGACGTGGAAGGAGAGTGAGTGTCTGGTCACTGGACGGTGCCTGCCTGGGCATCTCTGGGGCAGCCCTGGCAGGGGGCATGTTCATTGCCCACTTGGGAGCTGGACCCAAGAAGACCAAGCAGCCTTTCTCAAAGTGTGTTCCGTGGAACAGTGGTTGTAACGGAGCTTCAGTAAGAGGGTTCCCCGGTCCAGTGAGTTTGAGAAGCCCTGGATACCATCTTTTTGCTCTTTCTGCTACTAAAGGGGCTGAGAATTCCTCGGTGGAATTCCTTAGAATTCCTTAGTGTTTTAGCACTGAGCACATCCCCCAAACTTTGCTGACACAGCCCAATTGCTCCATGCTGTTGGCTCTGCTTTGGGCTAAGAGGACAAAGCTTTGGGTTTTGGCCTCTGCTGTCCTTTGGTTTTCCTGCAGGCATTGCCTGGTGGGTGTGCACGCCAGCCCTGACCTCTGGGCTCTCTTCCTCCTCTCGGGGGTCAGGAGCCTCCTGTGACGGGAGGGGAGGGCACTTGTGCCCTTCACGTGTGTCAGTGTCCCCGCCCGGGAGCCAGACAGGGCCCCTGTGGGTGGAGGGCGCTGTCAGCCAGCCTGGCATCCTGGAGACCAGCAGGGCCTTGGCTCCATCTGCTTGGTCCTGCTCCTCTTTCCCCAGGTCCCCGGGCTCCGGGAGGGGAGGGACAGGCTGGGCAGGACTGCAGGACCCCAGCAGAGTGGTCCAGGTTGAGTGCCAGGCACGGGCGACGGGCTGTCCTGGCTGTGCCACCTGAGCTTGGCCCCGGGCAGGCTGCTTGTACTGCGGCTGTGTCTCCTTCCCTGCAGGCGGGAGCACTGGTGCCTGCCTGGGGCGGGTGTGGGGTGCGTGGCTGGGGCTCTGTGGGGCTGGGCTCCTGGTGATACCAGGAATTGAACTCAGGACCTTGCGCTTGCCAGGCAGGTGCTTATGCCACTGAGCTATATCCCTGGCCCCTGGGCACCTGGTGATGAACATTAGTCAGGATCCCCTTGTCACCTCATGCCTGTGTCCTTGGGCATGGCAGGTTCACTGCCCTCCCTCGAGGGCAGAGCATAGGATGTCAGAAGGAATGTGAGCGAGTGCCCAGGGAACGCCATGGACCTGGACTGGGGCCAGCAGGAGCTGTCCAGGGAGGCCCAGGGCTAAGCAGGCAGGGAAAGACTGGCGTGGGCAACGTGGCCCCAGACAGATTGTGCCGTGGAGGCTGAGGAGACGGGGAGAGCCTTGGCAGGTGTGTATGTGTGTATGTCTGTGTGTGCACGTGTGCCTGTGTGTGTACAAGTGTGCACAGTGCTTGAGCACGCGCGCGTGTGTCCTCAGCATGCTGGGCAGAGAATGGCGGGAGAGAGTGGCGCTGAGCTGCTCCTGTGACAGGACCCTCTCGGCTTGTGGGGGCTGAGGGGATCAGGATTCAGCACACATGTTTGGGGAGCAGCCCGGGCCTGTGCCCAGGCCAGCCTCCCTGGGGCCTCCGCCTGGAGTCGGGTCGCCTCACGGAGCCCAGGGTTCTGGAGACAGAGGCTGGTACAAGGGGAAGTGGCCTCCGCCAGTGCCTTCCCTCCGGGGCCCAGTGTCCTCAGAAGGTTCCTGTGTGCTCCCGGCCTCCCGGGACGGAAGGGAGCCTTGGCCGAGCTCCTTGCAGCCCAAGGATCAGTGGGGGACTCGAGAGAGGTCCAGAAGGGGATCCCTAATCCTTTCCACCACAGGGGCACTAGCTCTGCAGCCTCCAGGCTGTGGCTAGGGAGTGAAGTTATGCCCCTGTCTCCCCTTTCAAGGTCAATGCCTGGCCCAGGTCTGTCCATTCATGACATGGCTCTTGGGCCACCCCAGCCCTCTGAAGGCCCCCGAAGTCACTCCCTGGGGACCACTCACCCAGTCTGGGGACTTCTGCGCCGAGCGCCAGCCTTGTCCCGCCAGGGAGTGGTGCCTGGCAATCGGGCCATCTTTATGGCCTTAGACTTTGGCTCTCCCCCCGGACCCTCCCCTGCCTTCTGCCCCTTCTCCTTGGGTGTCAACCTCCCTCCCCCCAGAGCCAGACCAGATGACAGGTGCGGCCCCTCTCAGGTCGCCTGTTCACAGTGGCGACATTCCTGACCGGCCAGTGCCTATGGGCGGGGCTGAAGTGTCTGTAATCTTGGCAGAGTCAGAGGCTGGGTGTCTTCACAGGATCTTTTTTAATTTTGGAAAATTTCAAGCACCCACCAAGTAGAGAGCCAAGCTGCACTGAACATTTCAGGACTTATCTCTGAGACACATGGACTTAAAAAAGTATGGCCACCTGCTCACAACTAGGAAGTTAAAATGAAGCCTCAGAGCTCATGGAGGCAAATCTCTGCTCAATCCCCACCAAGCTCTGCTGAGCATTTAGAAATAGGTGGTGCATACCTGCAATCCCAGTGCTTTGGCAGGCTGAGGCAGGAGGATTGTGGGCCTAGGCTGGGCAACTTAGTGACTTAGGAAGACCCCATCTCAAAAATAAAAGGAGGTGGATGTGGTGTCACACACTTGTAATCCCAGCACTCAGGAGGCTGAGGCAGGAGGATCTTTGTGATTTAGAGACCAGCCTGGCTATAAAGTGAGCTCAAGGCCAGTTTGAACTGCATAATGAGACCCTGTCTCAAAAAGCCAAAAAATAAAATAAAAAGTAAAAGGAACCAGGGATAGTCCTGTGTGACGGTCTTGGATTCAGTCCCCGGCTCCACAGAAACAAACTCCCAGTATAGAGGGAAATTTTAGCACTGGGCTCAGAAAAGTTTATTTTTATCCTGTTTTTGCTACTTAATAGATATTAACTTGGTCAGTGTTTACGTTTTTCCAATTGTCTCCTAAATATCTTGTTACTTCTGATTTGGCTGAGCAGGATCTTGGCCTGGCCCACATATTGTGGCTGGGCTGGTCCAACCAGCTGTGTGTAGTTTGCTCCCGTCGCCTCCTGGTGCTGCTGAGCATGGAGCTGTGGTCTGAGACCTCGGACCTCTTTGCTGGGGTGCTGAGGGCCCACCAGGCCTCTACCCAAGACTCACGGGATAGGAAGGGCAGTGTCCTGCAGCCCACGGGCACCTGGACGCCCTGTTGCCTGGGCTGCTGCCTTTGGCTTACTGTTCAGGCAGGGTGCTCTGGAGCTGATCTGGGGATCTGCTTGCCCGAGATCAAGTTATGGTTCATACATTGTGTCAACTTAGGTTTAGCTGAGTGACTCAGGAGTAAGCTAAGGTGCTTACTTTGTAAACATCCTGAACCTGTGGAAGAGGAGGGCATGGAGACTTTGTGAGAGCTACATGCCCCCTGGGTGGGGGTAACCTGTTTACAATGTAAGGGAAGGAAAGAGGCTGCTTGCAGCCATTCCTCCTTTCTTGCCGGTTGTTTTGCTGTGCTCTGCTGCCCTGAACAGTTTGCCCTCTGCCATGTGCCACTCTGCCTCAGAACCAGCCAAGTATGGACTGAAACCTCCACAAACTGTAAGCTAAATAAGCCTTTCCTTCCTTCATTTTGGTGTTGGGTATTTTGCCTTAGCAACAAGAGAAAAGTAACCAAGACAGTGACTCAGTGATCTTGAGTGAGTTATGTGACCTCTCTGGGCCTCAGTTTCTCCCTGTGCACTGGGGACGATCATACCCATGTGGTTGCCAAGCTGCTAGCAAGTGTAAATGTGGAAGGTCCCTGCGCGTGGTGAGGGCAGCCATGGTCTTCTCGGGGCCTCGCACTCTCCGCTGCCTTGTGTCCTCCTTGTGTTGTGCACCGCGGTGTTACACTCGGCCCTGAGCACGCTGTCACCTGCCCCTCACCCCTGCAGGCTGATGGGACCCCCCTTCACTGACTGGCTTCTTGATAAGGCAGCTCCTGGGCTTCTAGGGCAGGATAGGCCACAGGCCACATGCCACATGCTGGGGCCCTGACCTGCAGTGTCCAGAGTCTGTGGCTGGCGGGAGACACCCTGAGCGTCCACATCCTGCCCTGCCTCGACAGAGGCCCTTGTGGGGAGAGGCAGCTAAGGAGCCTGGCTGCAGCCATGGTTCAGGGGCCAGCGTGACCAAGGACCAAAGTCTGGGAGGTAGTAGGCGGAGAGGGCCCCGGGCTGGTGGATGTAAAGGGCGGGAGCTGGGTGTCTGCTCAAGCCCCTGACTTCAGGGCCTCTGGCCTCAGCGCGGTGGGACAGGAAATGTGTGTTGGATGAAGCTGTGAACTGTGAGCCCGGTGGGAGGGGCCTAGGGAGCAGCTCCTGGGAGAGGACCTGGGGTGAGGGAGGGGAGCTGGGCGGTGTCTGTGCAGAGAGGGCTGAGGGTGGGGGCCTAGCTGGACAAGCAGGTGAGGGCGTGGGCAGGGAGCAGCTGCCCGGTAGGGGTGAGGCGGGGTGGTGGTAGCTGTGAGTCCAGGGCCCAGAGCCCGGCCAGAGGTGGACTTTGTCGTGTGGACAGAGGGCAGCAGGACTCGGTCACGTCTGTCCCCTGGCGAGTCCCAAGGGGCGGGAGGCAGGCAGGGGCAGCACCAGGTGAGTGGCAGGGCCAGCTCTGGGAGGGAGAGTGAGGGCCCCCAAGCGGAGGGAGGGCCACGGAGACCACTGCGACCGAACTGGCCAGGTCAAGGCGGGAGGCACCTGGTGCCCAACCCGGCCTGGCCACGGTGGGTCCGCAGGGACAAGGGTGACCTGGGCCCTCGGGAGAGCGGTTCAGCTAGCCTGGGAGGGGCTCGGGCAGGGGGTGGTGGTATGTGTGGACCCGGGGAGCCCTCAGGAGGGCAGCAACCAGGGGTAACACCCGGAGAGCAGAGCGGAGGGACATCCTTATCAGCTTATCAGCGAGGGAGGACAGCTGCAAGCGGAGTTCCCCGCCTTTGCTGCCTGACCGCTGACCGTGGAGGAGAGGAGGCGGAGTCTAAGAGACCCCTGGCCCTCCACTTCCACGATCCCGTTGCTAGGGAGGCTGCTGCGGGCCGTGTGTGGGCTGTCCCCGCTGGCTGGGAAGAGGCAACAGTCTCCTTGGGCAGCAAGGGTGCAGGGAGCTCTCAGGGCAGAGGCAAAGTCCGGGACAGCGGAGAAGCCTCCCCTCGGAGCCTCCCCTCAGCCCGCAGGTCCGCAGCGATTCTGCCTGCAGCCCCTAGGGCCCAGGAGGGGGCTCTCAGGAGGGGCCCAGCACTGGGGCCGGCTGTGAGGCCAGGGCTTGTTTCCTCTTGTTTCTCTGCTTTTGAAGAACAGAGGTGACACACAGCAGAACGCAGGAGTGTGTCCACACTGGTTGGTTTATTTCCTCTGTGCACACGCGGCTCTCGGTCACCCAGCACTGCGGGCTGGGCACCCGCCCCCATCCGTTTCCACGGGTGTCAGTGTTTGGAGTGCTCAGCAGGGCGCACGGAGACCTACACACATCTTAGACTTGTCAGCCGGGTGTGCGCTTTCATTGATTCCTTTCAAATAAGTACACCGTAGTTCACAGGGGTAGTCAAAACACGCAGCGACTGTTTAAGTTTAAAGCAACTTGGACAGGAAAGGCGAGAGCAACAGGAGAGCGTGTTTGAAGTGAGAGGGAGTGCTGGGAGGGAGGTTAATGGCAGTGTGTCTCTTGTCACCGCCCTGTGGATGAGACACAAGCCCCCACATCCTGAGGCAGGGCAGGTTTGTTTCGGTCTTCGGTTGTAGTCCACCGACGGTGTCTTCTCCAGGGCAGAAGCAGCATGGCAAAGGGCCTAGCGGAGGAGAGGTGCTCACAGCATGGTGGACAGAAAGCAGGGAGAAGGAGGAGCTGGGAGGGATAGGACGGCTTCCGGCCACCAGGACCACCTGTGCTGACTGGGCCACGCCTCCAACAGGAAGTTGGCCATAGTGTCCCTGTCACTCAGTCACTCAGTCAAGGCCTTTGAGTGAAGTTCCTGATCTAACCTATGGCAAGTTCTTGGACAGTAGTAAAATTGTTTATTTAAATATTTACCATATTATTCGAGCACTCCTTTTGAACAAATGTTTATGGCAATTTCTGTCAAAAACATGACGCTGTGCTCGCTTCGGCAGCACATATACTAAAACATGACGCTGTATCCACCCTCAGTCACCTTATTCACCAGACCTGGCACTGTGTAACTTCCAGCTCTTCCCCAAAGGCCAGATGACCATGAAAGGGAAATGTTTTGAATCCATTCAGGGCATGGAGGTAGCCAGGACAGCACAAGTAACGATACTCACATGGATTAACGGGAATGTGTTTTTTGCTGTAATCAATTTAAAAACAAATTTCAACTTTTGTTGTGCTTTTCACCATATTTCCCACACGGGTATTTACTTGTTCTGTCGTTGATGGGCACCTGAGATGTTTCACGTCTTTGCCCATCGTGTAGGAAGGTGTCACCAAGCAACCTCAGACCTGTCTCTGGCGGACGGTCACGCACCTCCCTCAGGAGCATGCCCGGGGATAGAACTGCTGGGTCCAGTCCTAGCAGGCGTGTGGCTGGCTTTAGTAGACAAGGCCAAGCATTTCCCAAGATGGCGGCACTTCCTCTGTCCTTCCACCAGCGCTGCCCTCAGCTCGCCAGTGCCAGCAGGAGGTCTGTGCAGTCACAGCCACTGCAACGTGTTGGAGTCTCCCTGGAGCTTGAGTTTTCATGCCCCTGGTGTCTAATGATGCTGTACACATTTATTGGCCACTGCAACTTCCTGTTGCAGAATCTCCTCAAGTCCTTTGCACATTTTAAATCCAGGAGGTTCTCTTTTCCTTATTTCTTCTCAAGAGCTGCTGGTCCATTCTGCCTGTGAGACCTCTGCTAGATACTACAAATTCCAGACAACTCTCCCAGTCTGTGGTTTGTATTTCCCACTTACCATGGTGTTTTTGGATAAACAGTTCTAACTGTGATAAGCTCCAATTGACTCACCTTTTACAGTTACTTGTGTGTGTATTTAGTTTAAGAAATCTTGGCTTCTTCCAAAGTAGGACTTTTCTTAGGTTTTCTTTTAGAAGTTGTTTTAATTTTAAAATTTAGATCTATGATCCGTTTTGAATTTTTTTGGTATTCTGCAAAGAGTGAAGTTCACTTTATTCTTTTTTTTTGTCTTTTTGTATTTTCTGTACAACATCCAGTTGCTCCAGAACTGTTTATTAAAAAATATATATATATATAAGAAAAGTGGTTCTTTCTCCACCAAACAGCAGCCGGTCTCTTGTATTACTTTGTGCATGGGGTTTGTTTCTCAGTTTTGTTTCATTGGTGCATTTGTCTATTTTTGCCCTAAAACCGTGCTGTCTGAATTGCTGCTTTATAGTAACTCTGGGAATTGAAGTCCTCCAACTTTCTTAAAGGTTTTCGTGAGTCTCTTAGGGGCTCTGACTTTCCGTGTGGGTGTTAGTTAGCTTGTCAATTTCCCCCAGCCTGCTGGGGTTTTGAGGGGCTTGTATGGACTCTAGCGCTAACGACTGGTAAATGACACCATAATGTGGTGGAGCGTCCTTATCCATGAACATAGTTTGCCCCCTTCACATGTTTAGACCTCGGTCGACTTCCCTAGGAACATTCCCCAGTCTCCAGCATTCTTCCTGGAAATCCCCTGTTCAGCTCCCATTCGGGAAACTCACTCACTCCCCATTCTGGCCACCCCTCACCTCTTCTCTGTCCTCTGCCGAGGCTGTCCTGGCCCCTGGTGGTGGCCATGTCCACTGCTCTTTGTTATAAAGACATGGCCACAGTCGCATACCCTGCATGGGCTGGGCCTCTTGGGAGGAGCCACAGTGCCTTTGCTCGGACATCTGCTCTCTGCTGTCTGGAGGGGACGTCTCCAGGGCCTTGCTGTCTCCTCGGGCTATGGCCTAGGCCGTCCACCCACTCAGTCTCTCATGACTGGTCTGTTTGGGTGCCGTCCTCTCAAAGGACTCAGTTGGCACAGCACCGAGGGTGGGCTCCCTGTTCTGTGTACCCCCTCCAATCTCCTTCTGAGAAATGGCTCCAAAACCCTGAAGCACCTTTTCCCATTCTGTACTACCTGGGTGTCCTCTTTTGACTTTTCTTTCTCTTTTGATGGTATCCGGGGTTGAATCCAGGGCCTTTACGCTGAGCCATATCCCCAGCCCTTTTTAAAAATTTTACTTGTTTATTTTGAGGTAGGGCCTTGCTAAGTCACTAACTTGCCCTGTCTGACTTTGAGCTTGCAGTCCTCCTGCGTCAGCCTTCCAGAGTGCAGGGATTACACGCACAGGCCACCACACCAGGCTCCTCTTTTGACTTTTAAGGTCAACCTCCATGCTAGCTCTGCAGGGCACAGCCCTGGCAGTGCAGGTCTCCTGCTCTAGTCCTAGCAAGTGGCAGAAGAGTACCCCTCCTCTGGGAAGACTCACAGTGGGGGCAGCAGAGGAACTGGGTCTTGAAGGGAGGGTAGGAGTCTGCTGGATGAAGTGAGTGTGGAGATGAGTGAAGTGCTGTTCGGTCCTTGGGTTGGAGAGACCAGGGAGGAGGGGGTGGTATTGATGGGGAGCACTTGGATTATGCTTGGGGGCTGGTGGGGTAAGAGCACAGGGTGATATCAAGGGAGCTGGGTTTGAGTCCTGGTATTGCTTTTTAATAGGGCAGATGCATGGGGTTACTCTGGAAGTGCATGGGGGCTCCTCAGCTGACATCGCTGGCACCCACTGGAGCCCTTCTGTGTGGACAACCTTGGGTGTCCTTGGGGTTAGAAATGAGACCACCCACGCTCAAAGCCACACTGTTTATTCGCCTCTGTGGTGTGGACCGCACAAGTGATGCTGGGGCCTGTGGCAGGGCTGAGCTGTCTCCTTGTCCCTTGGACATCCAGCTGGTTCCTGTGGTAACCTGCAGGGCGTCCTTCTCCTGGGCAGCGGGGGAGGGGAGCAGAGCCCTGAAGGGCACAGCAGGGTCCCCAGGCTGGGTGGCACCTGCCATGCTGGATGGGGCAAAGGTGGCATCTCCAGCCTCCTCTCCCTTGGGCAGTGGGCAGGGCCTGAGTCAGGGAAACGAGGGTCTCAGGATGTGGGCGGGGCGAAGCCAGGCCCCAGAACCAGGACTTCAGGGAGCCCAGCGTGTCCCTGGAGGGGCGAGGGACACCCACCCTGGATTCCAGCTGGTAGGTCTGTAGGGGAGGAGGTGTGGACAGAGGCCCCTGTTGGGTGTCTCAGTCTGGCCAAAGGGGATGGGGCAGGGCAGCTGGGTGGGAGAGGCTGGCCAAGGGGAAGGGACAGCCTTTGGGTCATCCTTGGCTACTCGGAGGACTCCTTGGGGACATAGGCCACGTTGTCATAGGCAGGGGGTGGGGAGGCAGCCAGACCGGGCACTGTGAAGTCTGTGCTGAAGGCGCTGGGCATGAAGATCACCGGCTGCGGGGAGAGAGCAGGTCCTGGTGGGCTCTGGGCTCCGGCTGCTCCCAGACCTGCACATCCAGACTTTTCCCCAGTACTGTGATTGACCCCAGGGCCTTTGCACTGGGTGACATCCCCAGCCCTTTTCTGCTGCTTGAAACAGGGTCTTGCTATATTGCTAAGTTTCCCAGACTGGGCTGAAACTTGCAGTCCTCCTGCCTCGGCCTCCCAGAGTGTTGGGATGACAACTGTCCTGATGTCTTGCACAGACAGACAGTAGGCCTGGCCTTGGGCCCTGGCTGCTTACTGGCCTTAGTCCCTGTGCCGGACAACACCCTGCGGTGAGTCCCCCTAGTCTAGCCAGCCCCAGGAGTCCTCACCCTTCGTAGCACCTCTGGCGGGTGGCCGCAGCCTTCACTGTACTGGGCTTGGTCCTCCCGGCCCTGTGGCCGTTTCCTCATGGAGTGAGCGGCCTACCCTACCCGCAGGGAAACCCTCCTCTGCGTCTGCGTCCCCCCGCCCCCCAACTCCGCTGAGGCGGGCAGCCCCTCCCCTCCGCTGGGGCTTGGGCCTGCAGGGGGTGCCCTGCTTCTGGGTCCTCCCTCCACACCCGTCGCCCCCCCCCCACCGGCCTGTCCTGTCTCGGCCTTCCCAGATACGGGTTCACCAGCTCCGGGGCGCTCACTGCATTGGCCTGTGTGCGCGCGGCCTGGCACCCGAAGTGGGCGGTGATGACAGCGATGAAGAACTCCAGGATGGTGAAGACGGTCAGCACTGCCAGGTAGCCCCTGCCCACGTCCTGGGGACCAGAGCCGCGTGACCTCACGAAGCCGCCTGGGCGGAGACTGCCGTGGGCGTCCCTGACCCCGCCCCACCCCGCGAGGCTCCTGGAGTCTCCTGTTACCCAGCTGGTGACGCCGAAGTCCATGAGTAGGATGGCTGTCCCTGCGAAGGCGGCCGTGGCGCTGAGGATGTTGGTGCCCAGGCTGCTCCTCACCTGCGGAGATGAGGGAGGAACAGGGCCACAGGGACGGGACACAGGAGCCCGGCCTGCTGCAGCCTCCCCAGGTGCCTTCCTGTATTTGTCCTTCCTTTCGATGTGGCATGGGGGATCGAGCCAGAGCCTTTGCACAGAATGCATCCTCAGCCCTGTTTTTTTTTTTTTTTTTTTTCTCAGCCCTGTTTTTCGTTTGGAGGTAAGTTCTCTCAGAATTGCCTAGGTTGGACTTGGGATCCCCCTGCCTCAGCCTCCCAGAGTGCTGGGAGCATAGGTGTGTGCCACCAGGCGGCTCCCTTTCCTTGCCTCCTGAGCCGGTGAGGGGTGGCCTCCCCCTCGCCCCCTCCTCCCCAGCCCAGGCTGTCTCAGCCCCAGGCCCCTTTTCTGCACCTTCTCCTCCTGTCCCTGGCTGCTCCCCTCCTGCAGTAGGGCCTCTGCTCCCCTGGGCTCCTCCTGGGGTGCTGGCCTGGTGGACGCTGGCGGTTCCTGCTGTGCAACAACTTACCAGGCAGCTGGTGTGGCTCCTCTCAGCAGCCACCGACAGGGACCCGGAGAGGATGAACTGTGAGGAGGTGGGTGTGAAGGATGGGGCGGGCACGCTGTGGCACCCTGCCCGGGGACACGGGCGTGGCTTTCTTCGGCCACCCACTGCCAGCCCCCTGCCCAGGCACCCTGGGTCTTGAAGGTGAGCACAGGGTGCTCAGAGGGCTCCGAGCCGTGTCCATGCCGGCAGCCCCGAGCCCTCCCTCCCTCGCAGGACCTCAGGAGCCCTCCCCTGGTCCTCAGCACCATGGACAACAGGCTGGGGGCTGGGAGAGGGGCCAGGGCCTCCAGAGCAGGTCAGACCCCTGTAAGGAGCCTAGAGTGCCGGGACCCTGGGGCGCGGGCTGTGCACCTGCAGGGAAGGGGGCTGGGGATGTGGTGGCGCAGGTGCAGGGCTGGCACTCTCACCCACCCTCCTGTCCCTGGGCAGCCTTTGCAGGCCAGGAGCTCCCAGACACCAGAGAGGGTCAGGCAGGGGCCCCCGCAAGGGCTGGGGGGGTGCTGATATGGCTCCACCCACGAGGGGCGGGCCTGGGCCCCCACTCACACAGGATCCTCCCCAGAAGGGGGCGCCGCCCTGGATGAAGAGCACACCCAGGCGTCCGCGGCGGACCATGAGCAGCACGCTGCCGAAGCCCAGGTGAATGAGACCGATGAGGATCTGCACTGTCTGGGGTGGGGAAGGCGAGGACTCAGCCAGCTCTACGTGGCTCTGGCCCAGCTCCCGCGGTCCCCGCGATCCACCCAGATCCTGTTCAGAGGTGACAGATTTTCGGGAAAGCCGGCTCCCTGCATCCCCAGGACTGCAACCTGCAGGCATCAATGGCTACATCTGCATCTGAGTACTGAACCCTGGCTCTGGGCCACCGCCCTGCTCAGCCTCGGGTCTGGCCCCTGGACCCGCCTGTGCCCCGCAGGCCAGCAAGCATCTCCTTGAGCATCTTTCTCATTTCTCTGTGTTCCTGATCTGTCTTGTGGAAGACGAGCAGCCCAGGGTCTCCGTTTGGTGTTTTAAAATGAGATCACATCCGAGAACACTGAGCACAGGGCCCAGTGTAGATGGAAAGTCCTCGGTGTTTGCAAGGAGCAATCCTGGCAGGGGTGGAAGTGTTGGCAGCTGGGCCATGGTGGTGGCGAGTAGCTGCAAAGCTGGACAGGGAGCTGCTGGAGACCCCTCTTGTTCTGTCCTAATGCGGGGAGGGGGAGCTGAGCGCCTGCATCTGGATCCTGGAAATCAGGACACCAAGTTGAGAAATGCTCTGCAGGTCATGAGCTCCAGAGCAGCAGGCCAGCTGTGAAAAGCTGGTGTCCTTCCTTAGGGAAGCTCCTGAGAGGACCCGTGTTCCCTGCCAAGTGTTTTTCTCCTGTCACCAAATGCCTCTGGTGGGGGGGGTGTCCCAGGCTCCTGGGGTCCCCTCTGAGGTTTTACAACCCCAGCAGTGGATGCCCCAGTTCATTCACTGTCTCCTGCCTCTTGGTGCATGAGGAACCATGATGCAGATTTTGGGGCACAGTTCTGCAGGCCAGCAGATCTGAGCGAGAGGTGCCGGACACCGTGGGGCAGTGGGGTTCAAAGTAGAACTTCATGGTCAGGCCGTCTTAGGTGGCAGGATACCACCTACCAGGTGTGAAGCCTAGGGAGAGTGACTTTGCCTTGACTGGCCTCAGTGTCCCAGTCTGTCCGAGGTGAACTATGTCGTGTCTCACAGGTGGTGCTGAGAGCCTGGTAAGTCTATGCTCACACCCTCCTGGGCAGTGTACGCACCTGTCCGGGACCCTTCATAGACAGGAGCCGCCATCACCACCGCGACCTTCATCTCCCTCACCCTCATCACCACCACACCATCATCATCAAAACTGTTTCCATTTTTCACACGGGGAAATGAGGCTGAAGGACCACTGGAGTGTACATGCTGGCGGCCATCAGGCGGTTTTCCTACTCTGAGTTCCTGCATAGTGAACTGCAGCCTGACTTATACGGAGCCCAAACCTACCAAGCCCAAACCCACTTGGGACCACGTTTTGTAACAAGCAGCTGTATTTCAGCCAAACACAGTCAGGTGGGCATCAGCCCAGCACAAGCTGCCCCCCCACCCACCCATCCTTTTATTACCCTCCAGAGGCTCCTCTCAAGGCTGTCTGAGACAGGAAACAACCTTGCAGCCGTCTGTCATGGACTGTGCCCCTGCAGGAGCTGGCTCTGCCCGCCACTTTGTCTCCACACCTCCTTGCTGGCCATCACCCTCCAGCTGTGTCAGGCTCCTGTGTCTCCTTGAACAGGCCCTGCTATTCCCACCTCTGGGCTCCCTGTCCCTGGAGACTCTGCCTCAGCTCCCCGACATCCTGGCTGGCTCCCACCTCACGCCCAGGCTCTGGTGCCAGCGCTGCCTCCTTGGGGAGAATTTTGTGTCTGCCCTTGCTGGTGTGTCATCAGTCTAAACCCTGTCACCCTTTCTGTGGTCCTTCTGGCTGTGGTGTACCCCTGTGATCCCTGGAGAAGGGGCCTCTGCCTGGACATCTTCCCACTGCCTGCCCGCTCCCCTGCCCCCTCCCTGGCCAATACCGATGCCTGGGGTCATGGGACGCCAGTCTCACCCCCAGAGCTTTGGGCTCTCCTGTCAGGAACGTCTCCATGGGATGCAGGTCAGGTGGCTGTGTGGTCCGGGGTGCCTGTGTCCCCAGTGGAGGCTCCTCAAACTGCATGACCCCTGGGGGCTGGCACAGGGAGGTGGGCAGGATGGCCGGAGGTGGGCGGAGGCCGCTGGCATTGCTGGGCGGGATGACGACAAAGACCCCACTGCTGGCGGGAGGTGTGGACATCGTGCAGGGAGTGCCTGGGAAACAGAGGCTGGAGAGACAAGAGTCACAGGGTGGTCACATGTCTGCATCTGCTTGTCATCGTGCAGACAACAGTGAGTCTGTCTTTGCTTAGAGTCCCTGATCACAGCTGGGGAAGCCCAGTCCCAGAGGAAGTCATCCTGGGCCAGGGCTTGTGGCCAGTCACGGTGGAGACTTGATCCAGTCTCTTTCACCCCAGAGACCTGGAGCTCAGTCTCTCTGCTACTATATGACCCGGGAGGGTCCGTTTCCCTTTCCTCCTCTCCTCTTCTTCCCTCCCTTTTTCTGTCTCTGTCTGTCTGCCCAGTGCTGGAACTGAATGCAGAGCCTCCCTGCTAGACAAGTGCTCTACCCTTGAGTCGCACCGCAGAGCAAGAGGAACGTCTGCGGGATGGTGTATTTAACCTCCCCGGCCCAGAGAAGGTAAGTGGGTCCCCAGAGGGCACAGCGAGGGCCAGGCAAAGCTTCTCTCTGTAGCCTCCCGTGCCCTCTGCTCCCTGAGACCAGGACCCAGCCTGTGTGTCCTAGGAGGAAGGGGCTGAGCCGTTGGTTCGATGACGTCTGATCTGTCCTGGTGCAGGTCTTGTGCAAGGGTTGCACTGGGCTCTTAGCTGGGAAACAGAGACTCCCACTGGTTGTGGGAGAGGTGCTGGGCGCTGGAGACAGTGCCATGGAGGGCCTGGGAAACACAGGGCAGGAATCTCGAGCGTCCTGTATACTGTTCCCTGTGAGGACCTTCATCTTATTTTAGGTGTGTGTGATTGAAAAAATTACAGTGAATGTGCAAACAAATAAAAATATTACAGTAAAAGACACATCATTGTGACTCCCTCAAAATCCTCGCCCTCACTTCACACTCCTCCCGCCATCTGAGTGCTGTCTGCAGCAGCTCCAGAAGTCTTTCCTGAGGGTCTTTAGTTGCAATTTTGTGGCCACTTCGATGTCCTGAACTGATTCAGACTCTGACCTTTCACAGTCATTTTGACTTTGGGAAGAGCCGGAAGTCTCGGCCAGCCCTGCGCAGGAAGGCGGACGAGGACACGGCGTCTTGCTTTCCAAATCGCTGTTTCATTAGGCGGCACTTGGTAGCAGCATTCACTGTATTTTTGATCATAGCTTGTGAAGACACAGGAGGGAGTGTGTGCGTAATTAGCAGCCTCTCTCCTGGGCCCAGGCGAGAACCTGCTAGAACAGGGACCTTGTGATCTTCAGGAGAGAGAAAACACCTCCCGAAATAGGCTCTCGTGACAGGCGGGTATGAAAGTGTCGCAGGCTTGGGGGCTGCACTGAGCCCTCTACAGCCAGCAGCCCAAGGCAGGACCAACCCAGCTGGCGCACCTGGGCCTGCCCACCTGGTGAGAGGACGCCTTGCTTTTACTGCCACCTGCTGGCCCAGCTGGTGCGGGGGACAGCGTGCTGTGGATGGGACAACTGCGGGCCGGGAGACCCCTGCAGCGCGGGGTCACCCTCTGTCTCCCCATTCTCTATTCCGGGCGGGGGGGGGCTGTGGGAGGGGGAGGGGCGGCCACCAAACCCCTTCCCCCGCCCTGTGTCTGGGTCAAGGCACCCGTGACACAGGGTGGACCCCAGCTCCAGAGAGGCCGCCCCAGGGCCGTCCTGAGGATAGCACTGCCTGGTGGTGTCCAGCAAGTAGGAGGCCCTGCCAGCGTTCATGTTAACGATCTCACGAGTCCACCCTGCCCCCTTCACAGCAGAGGAAGCTGAGCCCAGTGCCGCAGGGCCCCGGAGGCGGCAGATTTGCCCAGTAGCAAGCCTAGGGCTCACGAGGCAAGTGCCTGCCCCACCCTACAAGCTGGTAGCTGCTTGGGCCTCAACTTCCCCACCTGTCATGTAGGCGTCTGTGGAGTGCAAGGGCGTGAATGCTCCAGTTCCCAGGGATACCCAGCTACTGCGTCTCCACGGGCAACTGAGCCCCTGGCCGGCACGCAGCCACTGTGAAGAACTTGCCCCTGCCCCGAGTCTGACCCATGGCACTGACTGTCATCACTGGACAGTGACAGAGGCGAACACCCCCAAACAGCCCCAGGGCTGGGCGTGGCTCCTGCTGCGCCTCCGAGGTGCTGTCCCCCCAGCCTGGTGCAGGGACACCCCCTCCCATCTTCTCCGTCTCTCCTTCCTTCCAGCCACAGAGGAGCTACACAGCATTTGCCCCAAGCCACCTCTGATTCAGGCTGAGGATCCCTGCAAGGTCTTTCTGCCCACTGCTGGGCCAGCTAGCTGGGGGAGGTGAGGCTCCGTTTCCTGGACCAGCTGGGGCTCAGGCTCACTGGGGGACATCTGTCCTCTCAGGCAGTTCCAGGGAGAGGGTGAGGCCCCTCCACCTACCCTTGCCCCAGGCCTCAGCTGGAGTCCCCATCCGTCCTGCCCTCAGTGCCAGTGGGAGCTGAGACCCGGCTTGACCCTCCTTGTCCAGGGCATCCCCTTCCCGGGTCCCAGGGCAGCCTCTCAGTGGCTGCGGTACTCACCTGGGGCTGCCTGCCGTGGCCCTGAGTGCAGCCTCCTCTGTGGTAGCTTCACAGGTTCTCCTGCTCTGCGGGCTCAGCAGCGTTGTGCTGCTCAGCTTTGCCACCTCCCTGCCAAGGGGTCACAGCTCCCCAGCCCTGAGGCCCGGGAGAGCAGTGAGCTCAGTGCCTTCTCCACTGTGGGGCCTCCCACTGTGGGGGCTGGAGCTGGGTGGGACCCACGCTGGCTCCATCCCCTGCCAAGATGAAGTTCCGGGAGGGGCCGGCCAGCTCGCTCCCCCTGAGCTGCTTACACAGGGGCCACAGTCCCTGGTGCTCAGTGGTGGAGCAGACATGGGGGGTGAGTGTGTGTATGTGTGTGCGCACGCACAGTGCCCCTTGGGTTGTGTGAGCAGAATCTGCACTCCAGCTCTGGTTCCAACCAAAGCAGCCTCTGTGCCTCAGGGCAGGGTTGGGACCAGCTAGGTACCCTCATATGCCCTGGCCAGCTGCTGGGGAATTCAGGCTGGAGCAGTGACCCTGTCTGCACCTCTGTGGGTCCACTCCACTTGTGGCCAGGGCTGAGACCTAAGGCCAGGGGTGAGGTGGTGCTCCCAGACCCGGGACCTGGCGCTGGGACTTGGGGAGCCCCAGGTCATGGAGTGCAGCTTCAGGGTCTTTTGTGCCCTCCTCTGGCAGTGTTGCAGCCTTCCTCACTCAAGTGCAGGGAGACGCCTGAGCACAGCCCCTTCCTCGAGTGAGGGGAGGGGCAGTGGCCATATTCACAAGAGGAGGCTCACCGGCCTTAGTTGAAAATGACCATGCGCAGCCGGTGCCACCATCTTGCACAGCACCAGGGATATGGTTGGTGTCCATCACCCTGACCATGTGACCTGCTGCAGCCTGCCCTCTGGGAGGGGACTATTATGTTAAGTAACCCTTAGTTATTGCAGGGTGATCAGGCCCACCATCTCCTAGAGGAGTGGTGCTCACCCAGGACTGCTGTGGCCCTGAGTGCAGCCACCTCTCGCTTTCCCCTCCCCCGGCGAAGGCTTAAGTAGGTGAGGCAATTGCAATGATTTCAGGGCTCCAGGAAGGTCAAACTCCGTTATAGTATTCGAAATTCTCTGAGTGTAGACAAAGACTTCTCTGGGCAGCCTGTATTTATTAGGTTTTCAAACAAAGGAGGGGGCTACTCAGGAAAACACAGGAATCTCGCAGAACCTTGGGAGAATTTTCCCAAGTAGTAAATTACGTCATCAGGAGAGCCACCTTATCTTTAGGTTGGTATTTATTGTAGGAGTGTGGAGCCTGCGGCTGTGGTCTCCGTGTAAGGTGGAGGCTGGAGCGAAACGTCCTCAGCTGTGGCCTTATCTTGTCCTTTGAGGTGTTACAGCTTCACAGGCCAATACAGGCCTCAGCAGGGACCAGTAAGGCACTGAGGTCCATTTACTCTGAGTCCACTGCCCATATCCTGACAAGTGCCTGAGCTTCGGATAACTCACCAGTAAACATGGGAAGCCAATTGGTTAATACTAAATCCTGCTCACAGCCACTTTGTACTGGTCTCCAACAGGGGACAGAGGGACAGATGTGAGGAGGGGGCCAGAAGCAGTGAGTGGGGACTCTGCTGGCCACAGGGTAGCTGGGGAGAGGCCCCCCTTCGGTGGGTGACAGTGTTGTTTGAAGCTGGTCTATCTGTGGGTGTCCAGCCCAGGCAGCGCCTCCTCTGGGGCAGTGTGGGGAGTGGTGCCCCCAGCTCTAGTAGTAACTTGTTTATTTAAGGTGATGAAATGCACGCGACCTAAAACTTACCATCCCGACCGTTTTCAAGTGTGCAGTTCACGAGCTCCAATCCATGATTCCAGGCAGCCACCACTGCCCAACCAGAGAGAAACTGCCTCCATTCCACAGGAGCTCCCTGGTGGGAGAGCCCTGAAACCACCATGCTCCTTCGTGTGGATGAAGAGGCCCATCCCAGTCCTCTGGGGAGCGTTGCTATTGCTATTTAAGATCAGAACACTGTACACACCCAGCAGTGCCCAGGCAAGTGTCTAACACTTGCCCACAGAGGCTCAGTGGCACCACCGTGTACCTCCTGGTCAGAAAATGAAAATCACTCACCAGTGCCCAAAGAGCCCCTCGCCTTTATTGAGAACCACGATGCACAGAATTCCAGTGTTAGTTTCTTTACAATACTTGCGGTATGGAATCTGAAACTATCAGTGAATTAAAGAAGCTGTTAGTGCATATGAAGGTCCCAGAGTAATGGGCTCATCTCATCCTTTCCATGCATGTAATAACATGCTTTATTTTCCCTCCCGTCCCTCCCCTTACCCCTAACCGCCACCCCAGCTCTCACTGAACTTTTTATACCATTTGAGCCAATGGGGGTGCCATGGCTTTGACCCTCCAAAACCGTGGGCTGCATAAATGGCTTTTGCTGCATACGTAGCCTGCATTATTGTAGGAGTGAGATGCCTGCAGCTGCAGTCTCCTTGTAGTTAACTGGGGTTGGAGTTTTGTAAGAGTGAGGAGGACTGGTGAATACACCTGCCGCAAGCTCCTGGGAGGCCAGATATCCTTGAGTTCAAGGACAAGGTCCCGTTTGCCTCTCCTGTCATGCTAGAATACTGAACATATCACGTCAGCGCTCCCCACATATTTATCAGATGTATTATTTGCCACATGAGTGAGTGATTGCAGAGAGATGATTGGCTGCAGATACTTGCGTCTCCAGGGATCAAGGGCAGAAAGCACAGGGCTGTGGCACACAAAGCTGAGCACGGGAGCCACAGCCACACGGAAGCACAGGACTAGGGGACCTCACTGGCACAGTTCCCTCCATTTCCATCTTCTTGGGCAACAGGACTGACCAGGCTGGACAGTTACGAGGCCCAAGATGCAAGTGGTGCAAGTGCTGTTTGGAACCTGGACAGGGACGGCTCATGCGGTTCCAGTGAGAGATGCTCTCAGAACCCTTAGCTCTTAAGGTGCCTGCTGGGGGTCAGTTGGCAGGTCTCCTGCTGCCAGGCGGCGTCTTGTGTCTTGCACTGTCGTTTTGGAAGCCCTAGGAAAACAGCCAGATGGAGGACACCAAGGTTAAAGAAGGACTGCGGCATGGGCAGTGCAGACCCTGCAGGGTTCCTCCTGCCTGTGTCCTGCAGGACTGGTCTAGACTCCTCCTCTGGGGACATTGCACCACCCACCCCGGACCTTCCATACTCACAGTGTTCTCTCTGGCTCCTGAGGCCAGGCTTCTCCCTCTCCAAAATGCAAGTAGTACAAATAATATGCCTCCCGCCAGGGCTTTGAGAAGGTACAGCACAGAGTTCCGAAAGCAGAATGGAAGTTCAGGACATGAGCTGTGCTCCAGAATCCAGATGTCTGGGCTGGAGTTGGGCTCCATGCTGGGTTGTACCCACGGCTTCCCCAGGGCCCCAGCCTCTCCTGGCCTCTTAGGGACAGCTTCTCCTGGCTTCATGTGAGCTCATTGTGGGGGACAGGACTTGAGCAAGGGCTTGTTCAGGTAAACACCTGGCCAGCGGTGCGTGCCCAGGGGCTGAGGCCAAGGCGTCACAGGCAGAGGGAGGCTGCTCTCTGAGGGAAGGTGGGGGTAGGGGGAGGGTGCCACCCCGCCCCAGGGGCAGAGTGCGCTGTGAGAAGAGAAAGCTGTCCTGAGAGTCCTGGGAGCTGGGGTCTAGGCAGAGGCTCCTTGGGGCCCCTGGGGCGGGGTCAGGGACTCCAGGCTGCACCTGAGGGACCAGTCGTCAGTGCTGTGTAGTGTGCTGACTCTGATGTCAACCTTTGCCCTCAGTGTGAGTGGGCAGAAAGCTGGCTGTGGGGACAGCCCTGGACTGTGACAGTGCTCTTTTGTGGTGGAGACATTAGTACTGTCCCTGTGGCTTGGGAAAAGTCGGTGACTTCATGTCCATCTGAGCAGATTCCACAGGGACCCGGGAGCAGGGATGTAGGAGGCCCCTGCGCCTGTGACCCTCAGGAATACCTCACAGAGCAGTGTCCACAGTTAAGGGGGACTCATCGTCCTGTGAGAGGCCGAGGCACGCCTTCCCTTGCCATGTGGGCTCTGCGATTCGAGGCCGTAAGTATGACTTAGAGGCCATGGCAGTCAGCCAGGAAGTGTCCTGGGGGATGTGAGCTTGTCACGTGCGTGCGGGTTCAGTGCCCTTTTTCACGGTGGTGTTGGTGGCTATTGGCGCTGAGAACACCCTCTTCCCATCTCTCAGCTGCTTCCTCTGCCCTGTGCATCAGCACGGGTCATGGACGCCTGGAACACACGTAAGCACACACCCACACCCCCCAGTGAGGCGGTCTCCAGGCAATCTCGGGGGCGGGAGGTTATGTTTACAGCTGAGCGGGAACAGCTAAAAATCCAGCAAAGGCAATGGGCAACCCAACAGCGCTGCCGGGTGTTGAGAGCGTCTTTGGTGGGAAGGGTCTCCTCGCTGTAACCTCCCAGAGCCCACCCCTGTTCCCGAACAGGGTTCCTGCTGTCCTGCCCACCTGGTCACCTGAAGACCAAGGTCTCAAAGTGGGGCTTGGGGACAGCGTCTTTCCGGGATCAGACCTGGGCAGACCAGTGGTGAGGGGCCCCGCTCTCTGTGCTCAGGACCTGGCCTTGCCGCTAGGTTTTGTCTCCCTGAGCCCCTCCCAGCCTCCCGCGCCGCTCCAGCTCCTAGCGCCTCACAGCCTGGCTCGGCGAGTCTCACCCTGGTGGCCAGGCGCTGCCCTGCGGCTTCTCTACAGCAGGAAAGCCCAGTGTGCTGGAGGGCAGAGGGCCTGAGCGTGAGGGGACATTTGGAGAGGTAGATGAGATTTGGGGAGGAAGAGAGAGAGACAGACAAAGAGACCTGGGGCCGGGGCAGGGTGTGGCTGCGGCCCGGGAGCGGAGCAGGAGCACAGCCGGTGTTTGCAGGGGTGAGGCTGACAGCACGGTCAGGGCAGACTGGCGGGAAAGCATGGGTGGGAGAGAGGGGTGGGGAGGCGACGGGGCGGGAGATGATGCGTTCAGGACTTCGTTGTGGGAAGAACCTAACGTGGCTGACAGCACACAGAGACCCAGGAAGGATTTGTCTGAGCCTCTGAGGTGAAGCGGCATGCATGGGTGTATGATGGTGGAAAAACTTCCCCCAAGAGGAGCTGGGAGGGGCGGAGGGGACGGAGGGGCGGAGCACCCGGCTGGGAAGGCTCAGGTGCACTTGGGGCGGGGCTGAACTTGGGGCCGCAGGGGGAGAGGCTCAGGGGCACCTTAGAGTGTGACCCACATCACTCCTCCCTTCCCCGCCACGCACCGTCACTGAGCCCTATGGACGCAGAAAGCACGACTGCCTCCCTTGGACAGTGACGTAAAAGGAGAATTTCCCTGTGGGTTTTAAAGAACCAAAGCTGGTGCTCGGTTGTCCAGGGGCAGCCAGTGATGTGTCCTGCGGTAGCCGTGGACCTACTGTGGGTTTCCTGTAGGAATTCAGAGGCCCTTACCGTAATCATACTGAAGCTGCAGCTTGAAGGTGTCTGCTGGTCTTCTGCCTGCCTTTGTGTTATTTAAAAAGATCAGCTTGTGAGTATAGCAACGCGAAACGCAAAAAGAAAGAAAGAAAGAAAGAAAAGTAACTTCTTATGAGTAAAAGTGCAATTTGTGAGTTGCTGGAAACCAAGCCAGCGGGGCAGAAAGTGCACGTGCAATTGGCCAAGGACAGTATTGATGAAGCAAAGGTGAAAGCAGAAGCAAACGTGTGATTGGCTGAACTCCGGAAATGGAGTTCCTGTGTTTGTCCGGGCGAAGCTAATTGGCTGAGGCTCAGTCGCCCTTTCCTCTAAAAGAAGCCTTTGGAGGAAATGACCCACTTTCATTTGCTACTTATGATCCCAGTTTTGGCAGGGTTTAGGGCACTTCCTGTAATTGGTTTTGCTTAGACAAGAATTATTCAGGCTCAGTTTATTTTATTATTTTAAAATTATTATTATTTTAAAATCTTTTTTAGACAGGGGTTCACTGTGTAGCTTAGGCTGGCCTTGAACTCACTACATAGCTCAGGATGGGCTCGAAGTTGCAGCAATGCTCCTGCCTCAGCCTCTGGAGTACTGGAATTACAGATGTGCACTACCACGCCCGGCTCAGCTAATTTTAATTCTATTCTACTAATGAGATCCCTGTATTTTCACTTTTAGCTTTATTTTTTACTGTTCAATTCCATTATCCATTAACAGGGAACAGAAAACACACACACACACACACACAGCACACACAGTGGGAGAACCAGATTGCGATGTGTTATCAGTTGGTCTAACACATGTTAATGGAGCAAAGGAAATAACTCCCACCGAGTGCCCAAAATGCATGCTAAGCCTCTGTCCCTGCTGGGAAGAGACTGCTGTGATTCAGTGCAGAGCCCCCATTCCTCACCCTGGGCACGGAGTGGCTGTGGGACTGAGCAGGCCTGGTGTGGGACAGCCTGCCAGCCTCAGGCACTCATTTCCTGTTCCTCTACCAGGACTGGCTGGGGTTGGGACTCCACAGGAACTGGGGGATGGCCAGGTGAGCTGTGGGTGCAGGGACAGCCAGGGGTTCTGACCTCGCCCTCCACGCTCCTCCTAGTGGCCCTGTGCCTGGGCAAGCTCTGGTTGGCCAGCAGAGGGCTGCTTCTGGCTGTGGTCCCTGCTGGCTGATGGCCAGGAGTCCCTGTCCTCTCCTGTGTCTCCATCTGTCCCCAGCCAAGTGGCCACAGGGCTCCGGGGCTGCTCAGGTTTCATGTCCACTGCTTGGGAGCATCCTGGAGAGAGGGTCTGGCTGTCACCCCCAGGCGCTGAGGGGGCCCTGCCAGGCAAGTCATCTGGAAGCTGGGACCAGAGGCCGGCACAGGGCAGGACGGGAGCTCGGTCCACCAGCCCCGTGGTGACTGCAGATTGCAGCAGGGCAGAGCAGATTCCCTGTCATAAGCCTGCAGCTTGGTCAGCATCTGCCCTTTCTGCTGACCTCGGGCATAGGGTGCCAAGGCAGCAGGGTTGAGGGTTTTGAGGTCGGGGGGAGGAAAGGGGGGAGAAGGGAGCCAGGCTGAGGCTGAGCTTCTGGGGCAGCAGGGGGTGCAGTGTGGGGCTGGGAGAAGCGGCCAGAGGAAGGGCTGGGGAGGGCACACAGGCTGTGGCCAGAGCCCCAGGTGTGGCCTGCACTGCTGGTTCCATCCAGGGAACTCAGGTGCCAGCACCCAGCTTCCACGAGGTGTGTGGAAAAGCCTGTGTAGCTGTATGGGTGGCTTGGGACTTCCTAAGGCCTCTGCAGGTCTGGGAGTGAAATCTCCGGGAGGTCTTGCAGCCTGAGCTCTTCCCAGTCAGCTGATGGTATCTAACATGCCGCAGGTCACAGGGGCAGGGACAGGAGGTCATACTGGGCAGTGTGCCGTTTGGCTGTGCCTTTGAGAGGAACTTAGAGGCTGAAACCATGACTCAGAAGAAGAGCACCTTTTGTGTTTTGTGAGCAAAACAAACACAGGATCTCTTGCAGCACCTGTGTGGGGCAAAGGGGATCTGACAGCCCTAGCCTGGACCTTGTTCCATAGGAACAGACTGCTGGATGCCAGGTGCAGCTCGAGGACCATAGCATGTGAATTCCCTTCTGTGTGGAGAAGCCACAGACACCCTCAGCTCCTTTGGAGTTAGCCCTGATCTCCGGAATGACCTGGCAGCACTCTGGCGGTAAGACTTCGTCACTGTGTGCCTATGCGGGTGTCCAATCACTCTGCTGGGTGACACTGCCCTATGGCTCCCAATCCCCTGCCTCTGTGTTAGTGTCTGTGTGCTGGGGTACACCCCAGGGCACTGCCACTGAGTACAGCCCAGTCCCTTCCCATGTTTTACATTGTTTAAAAAAATCTATGAGAACATGTTTGCAGTATATAATATTTCTGTTCATCTTGTGGAACAGACATGTTAATTCTTTTACCCTACTCCTCCTCCCTTCCTTCTACCTGGTGTTTTTCTCTGGATGCCCGTCCCTTTTGCAAAGACCTGCCTCCCTGTGTCCTTCGTATAGCTTATATTGTGCTGTTTTATTGCAGTGAGCAATCCCTCCATCGTCCTGAAATCTCCCTCGAGGGTTTGTTCTCCCTCACACCAGTCTGAGTCCCTCTTCCCAAAACCTCTCCTGGATGGAGGGAAGGGTCCCTGCACCCCACTGTGCTTGGGAGTGCCTGGAGGGTCCCTCAAGGATGGAGGAGACCCAGGGCAAGGTCCCTGGGCTGGGGCAGAGGGCGGTGCTGGGGTCTGGGTGCTGGGACCTGTGGGGCAGCAAGTGCCCCAAGTGACCCACCGGGAAGGAGGAAGCACAAGGCCTCCTGTGGCTGTGACCCTCAGTGACACCCTGTAGTCAGTGTCCCCTGTCCGCAGGAGGAAAGCTGGTGGGGTCCACATGCACCCCAAAGGCCATGGACCTGCCCCGCTCACACCAGTCTCCACATAGGGAGTTTGTCTGGTCTGGAGCAGGTGCCAGGAATGTGTCTCCATGGCAGCAGAAGCTAAAACTTGTGCTTCAGTTGAAAGGCCTAGGGCAGGTCACACAGCAGGGGGTGTGACAGCCAGCTGCTGCCCTACTGTCACCCTGGGTGGTGGGTGCCGCCTCAGTGGGTCCTCTGAAGCAGGGAGGCCCCACTCTGCTGTCCCATGGGTGGGGTCCCCGAGGCTCAGGTGGGGGATCAAGTCCCAGGGAGGGCAGCGTGGGCAGAGACAGCCCGAGCTCTGGCACAAGTGTGGAACCGTCTGACTCTGACCTCCAGGGGCTGGGGCCAGGGCCAGGGCCAGGGCCAGGGCCAGGAAGTGTTTATGGCAGGGGAGGAACTGAAGGTCCTTTGGATATGCGACCTGCCTTGGGTTGCTTTCTTTGTTTATTTTGTTCTTCTTTTACAGTTGCAAGTAAGTTTTATTTCTCATTTGCTGTGCAAAAGATCACATGCAATATCTGCCCCGTTTGTGTCTTTTACTTACCAAGCTTTTGTGCAGATCGCAGGTTGCAGAGCCTCTCACAGTGCCCGGGGTGGGACGCTGCATTAGCTCTTCCAGCAATGAAGCTTCGTGTTCTAGATTTTTCATCGCAAATTGTAACATAAGAACTATGTTGGAGGATTTAAGGGTAAACTCGTGGATAACCGGGTTGAAGGTGAACTCCTGTACTTTTGCTATGCGTTGCCAGCATCCTCCTGAGCTACGTGGTTGACCGTTTGCGGACATTTGCCCTCTCCGCAGCGCCTGTCATTGTGTTAAAAATTTTACCAAACTGCTAGGAGAAAAACGGTATTTCAGCAGTTTCAGTTTGTATTTCTCTTATCATACGATAAACACATTTTTGTAGGTTTAGGTTGGCTTTATCTTGTTAAAATTAAATTGAATGACCTATTCTTGACTTTCATGGCTTTGGTTTCTTATTTTAGGAATCCTAGGGGAAAACTTTCCAAGTGGCCTTTTGATTGAGATGGCTTCCTCTGAAGAGGGGAGTTTGAAAATGTCAAGCACTTCCCAGGCTGGTCCGGAAGCTGCCCCTCCCTAGTACAGGGCCTGGGGGATGCCGCCGTTTCCCTCTGAGGAAAGCTGAGTAGGGCAGGCAGGGAGGGGCGGTGGGGCTGGGCGAGTTTGTCTGGGGCAGAACACTGGGGTCATTGTCACCAGGAAGGGCTTTCCAAGCCTGGACAGAAAGAAACGGCCTGGTCAGTGGAGCAGAGAGAAAGGAGGGGAGGGTGCCCTCTGAGAGACTGGGGAAGGGGCGAGGCGGGGGAAAGAGTGAGAGGGCGGGAGGGAGAGAGAGACAGGGGGCGGGAGAGAGAGGGAGAGAGAGAGGGCGGGAGGGGGCGTCGGGAGAGAGAGGGAGAGAGAGACACAGAGGTGGAGACGACACCAGGGGCGTGGGCGGAGCGGAGCAGGAGCCTGGAGGCGAGGCTGACACGGCGGTCAGCGCAGGCTCACGGGAGAGCGTGGGGGTCGCGCAGGGGCCAAGGAATGCAGTGCAGACGGTTCTTTTGAGGATCTTTTCATGGAAAGGGATTGAAACGCTGGGGTGGGAACTGGCTGGCGAGAGGAGTTTCCTTAGCCGGCCTTGGTGGAGCGGACAGCAGCGGGTCTTGCGGGGAGGGAGACGGTGGTAAGAGAGGCGCTGACTGCGGAGGAGAGCGTGGGAGGCGCAGGGCAGAGGCGCAGGGGTGAGGTGTATGCGGTTCTGGTGCCGAGCGGCCAGAGCGGTTTGTCAGCCACGATCGCCCGCCGCGTGGCTGTCCAGTACTCCATGTGCAGCCGATGTGAGAGGCGCCACTAACGCAAAATACACACTGATTTCAACACTTTGTGCTCAACATGCCAGATGCCGGGTGGGGGATGGAGCTCAGTGGTACAGTGCCTGCCTGGCAAACTCAAGGTCCTGAGTTTGATTCCTGGTACCAAAAAACCCCCAAACAACAACAAAACCCCCAAAACATGCAAACAAAAAACCATGCCAAATACTGGTTTAGTACCTTTCCCCTGGCTACACACGAAATGCCAGTAGATTGGACATTAGTGTAAGTAAGATACAGTGTAAAAATTGATTTCACCTGCTGCCTTCTTCCCTTTGTGGAGTGGCTGGAACATGGGCACTCTCACCTGTGGCTTGGGTCACCGCCCTGTTGGACAGGCTGTCCCAGGCACAGGTGAGCTCTCTGGGGTCCCTGTGCTCCCTGGGCCCAGTCCTGCCTGCGGCCTACTTTGCAAATCCAGTTTGATCGAGACACAGCCATGCTCAGGCCTGTGCTGTCTCCCATGGCTGCTAAAGGCTGCAGTGCCCCGAATCCTTACCATGCGGGTCAAGTTCTTGCCGACCCATCTGTGTCCTGGGGCAGTGGGCAGCGTGCTGGCTGGTGGGCATATGGGCATCAGACAGGCCACATTTTCTTCTCTAGCTGTGCCACCCAGGGTGTGCTGGCTCAGCAGGGCAGCCAAGGGAGGATGCAAAAGCCAAGGGACCAAGGCAAAAGCCAGTGTCCTGATTCAGAGTACAGTGCCTTTCACTGCCCAGTTTGGGGAGGACGCTGGGCTGCCTGGCCCTGTGTAGCGGTTTCCTAAGCACTGCAGAGCGGGAGCCCCAGGATCTCAGATAGAGAGGGGCACTTGCTCCCCGCCAGGGGCTGGAGTTGGTGTGCGTGTGACAAGGCTGAGGTCCGTGACGAAGCGCAGGAGACCCTGTGCAGCACAGGTGGTGTTGACAATGTCCAAGCCCATGTGCTGCTCAGGTGGGGAGGATGCCAAGGGCCACAGTGGAGGATTACCCGGAGATGAGCAAAGACTCGTCTTTATCCTGTTAAAATTCACATAACGAAAGCTACCATTTGAACCATTTTAAGACTTGTAGCGCATGGGATGAAACATTTCTGTTGATGTGCAAAAATCCCCACCACCTAGCCCCAGAATGTTTTTTCATCAAAAAGTGTTTTTTAGTGTGAATCTCTGGAACCCTGGCTTCTCACTGTGTTAAGCGATATCCCATATAGGAAAGCTTTTAGGGTAGATGAGCTTGATGAAGGCTGAGTTGGCAGAGGGAAACGGTATTTGAGAGCCTTTCACGAGCCCTGAGGGTGCTGCAGGCTGGGGACAGTCAGTAGAACTTCCTGAGTCCTCTGTCTGCATAGAGCACCCTGGGGAAGGCATCCACCCAACCATGGTCCTTGGGAAACTCCACGCATTGATTCCTTGGGAGCCAGGCAGGGGTCTCAGGTGAGTATCTTGCCTGTGACAGGCTCCTTGCTCCCTGATTCTGGGTCGTGTGCAGAAAGATCCTCCCAGACACTCACAGCTCCCCCTTTCGGAGTAATCTCTTCCGGTTACAGGGTCCTGGAGGTTCTGAGACCTGTGCCATGGATGGCCTGCTTCTCAGAGGATGCAAATCGTGGTGTCAGCCCACAGTCAAGGAAGGACAGAGCTGGTGCATGTCGCTGTCCAGGGTGTGGCTTGCCGCATGCCCAGGGAAGCAGTGCAAAGCTAGCTGACCTTGCTGTGTGCATGATGAACATGCTGGCTCCTTGCTCTACCAATGGGAGGCCCAGTCCCTGAGCTCTGTGCCTCCTGCTGTGAGGCCCTCCCAGGGAGCCATGCATTCTCTCTCTTTCCCCAGTCCTTCTGGAGACAACTCTACCCACACCTACTCCTGAGCCCCCTGGTCGTCTCTCTACTCTGTGTCCAGGGCCAGCTCCTGTGGCCAGGATGTAGGAACCAGCCTGTGTATCAGTGAGTGCTCTGGTCTGGTGGCAGCAGGTGCAAAATGAAGAGGAACTATGTGTCACATTTAGGTTTCCCTTGGGATATAGCCTATGTGACACAAGTCTCAGGATGTGGATTTCCAGGCAGGAAGAATGGCTGATTTTTTGCAGTCACTGAGAAGCACTCTGAAATCATCAATGTTGAAGAAGAGAAGGATCTGGGCTCAGCCTCCCTGGCCCCAGGAATCTGTGATCCTAGGCGCAAGTGTGTTCTCTCACACACGCAGAGTTCTCGTGGAGACAGTTCACTGGGGGAGCTGGATGAATGAGCCCTATGCCTGTCCTTCCACTCAGGCCTCTGCTGTCTGGCGGCCCATGGTGGCGCCTGCCCTTTTTGTCCAGTGTGGGAGTCTGACAGAGAGGAGGTAACAAGAGCTGAGTCCAAAATGAGGGACTGTCGGAAAGTGTTCACTGAGACACAACCCACATCCCACTCACAGCATGCACTCCAGCTGTTTCCTATGCATTGAGAGTTGTGCAGCCCACCCCACAATCCACAGTGAGGTCGGCTCCAGCTACCATAAGCGAGCCCTTCCCCACCAGCAATCCTGCGGCCTCACTGCCGTGGAGGGGCCCCGACCATGCACTGACTGCTCTGAAACCGTGAGCCTAGTGAATGTCTCCTTAAAGTTGTATTAGACATTTTGTCACAGTGGCTGGAAAGCTGTCAGGTATAGAAAACTGGTACCAATATGGGGTTGAAATCCACATAGCCAGATGTCCACTGGAGGAAATGTTACTGCGAAGAGGTCAGCAGCTCTGGGCAACGGGGGTGGGGAGGAGCCGATACAGTGGAAGCTAGGAAGTTCTGCTGTGGCTCAGCCTCTCTGTGGGCAGTCCAGTGTATAGATCCCTTATCTTTTGACACTTCACTTGCTTATTTCTCTTGACTTTAACTGATAACGTTTAAAGACTTTCAAATAAATGGACACAAATGTGCAAACATTTTGCATTTTCCCATGGTAACTTTGGCTCCAAAGAGGCAGAATAGGCATTTAAATCCAGTCGTCACTCCATGGGACCTCATGGGTGCCACACATGTCAGCAAAAGCTTGGGCACGGCAGCTGGGGGGAGTCATGGCTTTGCTGTAAGACATGACTGTGGGTATTGTGCATGGCACGTGGCCCTTTCCTCCCTGACACTGTTCCCCACCTCTGCTTCCGGCCACCAAGAGCTGCACGTCTTTGCCCCACCACTCCCTTCCAGCATGACGTTTCTGCTTTGGAGGCAGCCGACTACGGACTGAATCCTCTAAAATGGTGAGCCACATTCAGTATTACCTTCCTGGAAGCTGTGGGTGCGGGGTATTGTTTCTCGGCAATGGAAGAGCGGCTCGTACATATGGAAAAAATAAAAATGAAATCAATAGTACTCATAACTTTCCTTACCTGGAGTAAGCATTTGCTTTTTGGTACATAATCTTTCATTATTCTTTTTCTCAAATGGGTATATACGCTGGTAGTCTAAGAACAGAGTGGCTCTGCATTTTATGACCTTAGTATCTCATGATGAGCCTGTCCCCTGGCATTAAGTATCCTGCAAACGTTTTTTGAGCTGCCCAGATTCTACCATGTGATTGTTTCATGGAGCAGTTATAACAGAGATATTGGCCAGGTAAGATTTTTTTTTCCTGTCTTTTTGTATTATGTGTAGCATTGCCATGAACATCCTTGGGTGTACATTTTTGCCTGCATGTTTTCTTTTTTTAGGATATTGTCATGGATTGAACCATGTCCTTCCCTGCTCTCAATCAGATTCATAGATTGACATTTCAACCTCCTAGACCCCAGTATGCACCTTATTTGGAAATAGGGTTGTCACAGGTGTAATTAGCTGAGGCCAGGTCAGCCTGGAGTAGGGTGGCCCTAATCTGGGATGCCAGGGGTCCTTATTAAAAAATGCCATGTGAAAATTGGAGTGGTGTGGCTCAAGCCAAGGAGAGACCTGTGGCTGGTAGAAAGTTCTATACCAGAGCCTGACCTGTGCCTGCATAGGGAACATGGCTCTGACAGCACCGGGACCTCAGACGTCCAGACTCCGGCCCTGTGACACAGTAGTTTCCCATTGCCACAGCCCCCAACATCACAGTTCTTTGTTAGGGTTGCCCTAGGAGGCTACCAGGTATCCTAATGTATGCATGGCATAGGTACTGCATGCATATGTGATGTGCCACAGACCGCAGCAGATGCGAAGGTACTATTGCTTTAAGTCTGCAGAAACAATAGCAAATTATACACACCATCTACCCCTAATCTGTCCCCCTAATGGTATATACCTTGGGGTTTGGGGTATGTTCATATCATTATATCATTCTGAGTGCACGTGCATGCGTGTGTGTGTGTGTGTGTGTGTGTGTGTGTGTGTAATTTTGGGAACTGAACCTGGGGCCTTTGCACTGAGCTACATCTCCAGACTTGTTTTTATATTTTGTTTTGAGATAGGGTCTCTGTAAGTTGCTCAGTTGCCCAGGCTGGGCTTGACTTGTGATCTTCCTGCGTCAACCTCTCAGTATGCTGGCATTACAGGTGTGTGTCATGAAGCCTGGCTCAGATCTTTTTAATCTTTTATTTTGAAACAGGGTCTTGCTGGCCTTGACCTGGTGATCCTCCTGCCTCAGCCTCCGCAGTAGCTGGAATTACAGGTATATACTGTGTGCTTGGTCCTTGCTCTTTCTTTGGCTCTGTGGCATTGCATTCACCGTGTGTATGGTGCAGTGATTGGTCACAGGTATACCAGTGGTACTTTGCTTGTTTCCATTCTTTTGCTGCTATAAATCACACTGTAAAGAACGATCTTGTACATATGCCATTTCTTGTTGGTGAGGGTTACCTGGAGGGTCAAAGTCTCAGCTGGGGTCGCTGGGAGTTCTGCGAGCGGCACCTGCTGATGGCCCTCCCTCCAGGGTGTCGGTTTATACCACATGGGTGATATTTGCGTGTAGGGCTGTGGTGGGAGCATGTTGAGGGGTCTGGATCAGAATCCTGTTTGTCGTCATAGGTTACGCAGTGGACCCCGCCCCCAGGCCTATGTGGGAGAGCGTTTGGGGACTGTGGTCAGCTCTTACTTTGATTGTGTAAACTGCTTCCCCTCCCCCACTGGGCAAAGATTTCAGTCCATCACCCTGGGCTTTGACGCCACCTTGTGTCGTGCTTTGCCGGGCCCAGTTCATTCCGGAGGCCGCCAGCACCCTGAGGCACTGAGTGCAGCTACCTTCAGGTGCACGGAGTGTTTCACCCTTTCCTAAAACACCTAAATCAGAAAATGCGCACCTTGGACTGCTCCTGTCTTTCTGGAGTTTTGAGTTAAAGTCTTCCTGCTAGGGGACCATGCACCCCGTGTTTAAAGCACAGCAGTTCACGGTAGCTAAGCTCGGGGCACAGCCTGGGTTCTGGGTAGCAGCTGGGCGGATACAGAACGTGCGGTGCTTAGACCCGAGGTGGCTTCCTTCAGCCATAAAGAATGGATCCCAGTCATTGTGGGACTAGCAACCCATCTGAGACCCTGATGGTAAGTGAAATTAGTCAGAAAATGAAGCAGTCACACGATTTCTCTTATGTGAGAAATTCAAACCACCAATACATTAGAAAAGTAAGCTATTGGAGAGATAGTGGGAGGCACGGAGGCAGACTTTCTGGAGATTGAGAAGGTGGCACTGAGGGTCGGGGAGGGATCAGAAATGATCATCGCATGACATATCCGCACCAGCCCCTCCAAACCACTGGAGGTCTTATGTACTGCAGACATTTGCCAGAAATGAGCAGACCCAGCCTGAGGCCCGGGTGATGCGTCTCTGTTGAGCTTTTTAGGAGACCTGGGTTGGCAGGGCTGGTCCGTTCCCACTTGCTGGGTTTGGAATTGGTCTCCCAATATTCCCCACCCCCCCGCCCCTGCATACCCCAGCTGGCCCTTCTGGACTGCAGGTGAGCTTGACTGCTGGGATACAGAGGGGTGTGTGACATGACTCCTGGGGTCTTAGGATCATCTCGGGGCCACAAACACAGAACTGACCATGAGGCCTGCGGAAGCCATTGGATCTATGCTGCTAACACCTAAGTGGTGGTGTCCTGCATCCCTCGATCATGCCTTGGTGCTCATACGTGGGAAGAACTTTGAGAACACATCAGGGAGTGTTTTGCTCTGCTAGTTCATTTGCTAACCTCCCTACTGTGAGTTTATTAATTGGGTTAGAGGTCACGTTAGATTCATTTTAGGGTGTCAGGGAGGCGGCTGCCCAAATGCAGAGTGACACACTGCCCCTCACCCTGGCCAGCTTCCCAGGTGAGAAGACGAAGGGGAGTGATCAGCCCTGAAGGCCGGGCTGTCATGCCTGGTTTGTTTACCCTCAGAGTGGTTAGCATGGGCAGTGGGCGCATCTGTACTGTCCGGGCCCTTAAAGAACACCGAGTTCGGTTTTCTGACTTCCTGGAACAGGAAGCTGAGGAGGAAATGAAAGCTTCAAAGCCCTGGCTGTCCGGCTGAGAGTGGACGGAGGTCAGCACCCTCCCTGTCCCCTGTCGCTGTAGCAGTGAGTGGTTGTCAGGTGGCTCATCCCTCTCAGCTTTCTGGGTCACTTGGGAAACCTGCTGCAGCTTTAAAATGTTCATTTCTTTTTTCTTTTTTTCTGGAGCATACTCAATAAAGCCAGTGTAACACGCCCTGCCGCACCCGCCACCCACGCGCAGATGCCCATGGGTCTTATTATGCCACCGTCTCTTGGTGACCATTGGAGCTGCTAGACTGAGCTCACCCACCCTGCGCTGCCAGCAGCTGAAACTCTCACTCCGGTCCCCAGGCCTTTGCTTGTTTTCAGAGAATGACTGCCCTAGGACCAGAGGCATGTGTCCAAGATCCTCTCCTCAGCCCCTGGGTTCAGGCCCGGCCACCAGCTGCTTAGAGCTCAGCTTCCTGCGTTTGCTTCTGTCTGGTCAATGAGCCAATTAAATCCAGTTCTGTTTGACAAGTGGTGCGAAGTGCTCGGGGAAACCCTGGAGTGATCTGCATTCTCAGGGGATGATGTCCTGAGCTGGGGCGGAAGGCAGAAAGGCGTAAACACCACAGGAGAGAGACACGAGTCCCCAGAGAAGGAGGTGGAAGTCACATGTTGGATTTGAAGAGATGGGGCAACTGAAATCACTGTGCAGCAGGGAGAAAAGGGCTGAGTCACAGCAAGAGGAGCGAGACAGTATCCATGACGATCTGATTTTATCCAAGCCAAAGCCCATAATCAGAAGCAACCTATAGGAAGTGCCCTACAAGTGCGTGGCTTACGCCACCCGAGTGACAGGCAGCAGGGACAAGTCGCAGTGCGCTGGGCAGTCGTCTTGCGCTAGAAGGCTACACACATTGGCCCCACATCCTCCTGGCACGTCAGTTCATTCAGTAATTGCCTGCCCCCGCCGCGAGGCTAGAATTTTGCACTACGGTCAGCAGAGGGAATGTTATCATAGCAGTGGGTGTGGAAGAGGGCGGAGCTGTGGAGGAGACAGAGGACATATTTTGGGAACAGCTAACACTGAGCAATATTGGAAGTATGAGAGCGGCACCCGGTGGCACACATCTGTAACCCCAGCACGTGGGAGGCTAAGAGAACTGCTGAGAGTTGATGACAGTCTGTGCCACGCAGTAAGACCCTGTCTCGTAAAAGAGAAAAAGACAGACAAGCCTCATTCTTTATCCATCTTTGTTTGTCAGATTTCTAGTCTTTGCCACTCAATTTTAAATATATACTTTATATTTCTTTCTATACTAGACATATTAGGTTCTTACCTGTATTTTCTCTAAGTTTGACAGTTATCTCTTTGTTTATGGTGTATGTGTGTTTTTTGGACATGCAAAACTTAAAAATTTTATGTAGTAAAATCGATCAATTCTTTATTTTATTATATAGATTTTGAATCAGTGTGAGAAAGTGCTTCATCAAGATTAAATCTAGTTGCCACAATTTACAAACAGTGTGTTTTTTACACTAGTGATTTGCGCTACTGCCTTTGCCACATGCTGACTCTTTCTATGCATTTGGGTCTAATTCTGGCCTTTTCTTCTCTCGGTCTCTTTGGCTATTCATGTGCTGTGTGCTGTTTCAATAACGTTTTAATTGTAGAGACTTTATATTTGGTAGGGTAGACCGCCCTTTTAACTTTTTCTTTTTCATGATTTCTTTGGCTATTTCACATTTGCTTTTCACAGAAAAGTTTACAGGGTTTTTGAAAAGATGAATGCCATGAACCAACTTGTACAGAAGGAAGTAACAAGAGACATTTGTACAGGGACCTGTAGGTAACTAAACTCTAGCTCATGTGGGTCTCTTGGGACCAAATTTCACCAGCTTCTGTACAGGAAGGGTTTTGCCACCTTTTAGTGAAGCCCTGGAAGTGGGTGGCAACTGCCTAGGAAGGACCAGAGGCCTTAGTGAAGGGAAGAATCAGGTCCAAACCTACCATAGAAAGTGTGGTTCTATCTACCTCTCCTTGATCCATTCTGAAGGTCACCTTGAGACACTTTCCATATCTACAGGTAATTCCCACCTAAGTTGGGTGTGGTGGTGCACACCTGTGACCTCAGCATATGGAAGGCTGAAGCAGGAGGATTGCCTGGAGTTCAAAGCCAGCCTGAGTTACACAGGGAGTTCAAGCCCAGCCTGAACTGTGTAGTGAGACCCTCTCTCTCAAAAAAAAAAAAAAAAGAAAGGAAAGGGAAAAAACCCTGATAATTCCTACCTAGAAAGGACATTCCCTCCCTGAGGACATTTGGGTGTGGGGAAAGCCAAAGGCGCAGGGAAGTTAATCTCCCAGGAATTTTCCTTAGCAAATGACATACGGGCAAGCTGGGTAATCACCTGTTTCCTTGCCCCCATGAGGAATTATTCTGAAGTAGCTTTCACTTTTCTTCAGCAGAACTGAGCCCCAGTTCCTTATGACAATAACCTACTCATCAACACACTGATTATTGCCCTTCCTCCCCTTCTGGACCACTCTTCCATCTTTTGGGGCTCAGTAAATCTTGGGGTCTCTCCCTGCCAAAATTCTTATGTGAGCATGCAAATCCTTATGTGAGCGTCTGCTTTTGAGGAACATAGTGGAGATGTCCACTGAGTGGTTTTTAAAGTAACTGCCAAGGAACAAGAGATTCTGAGGTCCCAAGGACTGGAATAGATTCTGGGGCTCTGCATCTGATTTCGCCCTTCTTGCCCCTCAGGCGACTATCATGCCCACGGCATCTTGGCCAATGCCAAAACCTTTCAAGGATGGAGAACTCACTGTTACTCCAAGTTCTCCTTTAGGGAAAGGTAATGAGTGGACTCTTTTTTCCTACTGACCTGGAGAGAAACAGACTTGGCATGGGTAATTCCGAGTCAACTTGGCTGCAAAAAAGCGTGCCCAGACTGAGTATTGCTCTGGGTCTTACTGGAGGGTGTTTCTGGAGGAGACAGGCTTTGAGCTGGCGGCCTGAGAACAGCAGACCCTCCTGTGTGGCGATGGGCCCCACCCAGCCCATCCGCGATGGGGCCTGTGCAGTCGGTTAATTATGGGCTCCCTCTTCAGGTGGGCCGGCACCGCCAGTTGGACCTCAGATGGCTGTTGGACTTCCACCTTCCTTGGAACCCCATCTGCATGCTGACCCTCACCCTCCCAGAGCCATGACCATGGTGAGGGCCTGAAAGAACTGCAAAGAGTGAAAAGAGGCGGCACCTGAGTTCCTCGGGAATCTCTGCCCATTCCCAGAGAGACACGAGTGTTTCTCCTTTTATGGCCTGTCCTTCCCCGTCTTGCTCTGTCCTGACCCTGGTAATTTTTACTGCACTCAATTCTGTACATTTGTTTTCAACTCTACTTTCTTTCTTTCTTTTTTTTTCTTTCTTTTTTCTTCTTTCTTCTTCCTTCCTTCCTTCCTTCCTTCCTTCCTTCCTTTTTTTGAGACAGGGTCTCCCTGTGTAGTTCAGGCTGGCCTTGAACTCACTTTATATCCTAGATTGGTTTCGAATTCACAGTGATCCTCCTGCCTCAGCCTCCCAAGTGCTAGGATTACAGGCATGCACCACCAAGCCTGGCTCTTTGTGTATGTTTCTATTGTGGTAACATAACACATAGTATAAAAATTTACCACTTTAATCATTTAAAAGTGGCATGAAGTACATTCATGCTATTGTGCAACTGGTAAGAGTATAAAATGGAAAGCAAAAAATAGTACAAATGTTTTATTTTTATTATCAATTAGTTTTAACATACATAGAATCATTAAAATTACATATTTCTGAGGTAACATGATGCTTCAATACATGTATACATTGTGTAGTGTTCAAATCAAATTAACTATATCTCTTCCCTCAAACATATCAATTCATGTGTTAATTTTCAAAATTCTTTCTTCCAACTCTTTTATTAGTATGGGATAGAATTTATGGCTAAAGTATTTGGCCTCAAGTTTTAAATTACAGATTATCTCTCTCTTTCTTTCTTAAACCAGACATAGGGCTGTTCAGATTTTCTGTTTCTTCTTGTTAGTTTTGGTAATTTCATCTTTTGAAGAATTAGTTCATTTCATTCAAGTTAATGAATTTATGTTACCCAAATACCCTTTCAGCACCTTCAGGCTCAAAAGTCAACTAACACACCTCACTTCACCAACACCCATGGCTCAGGAAGGGGCAAATTTAGGGCTTCTTGCAGCGAGAGGTGCCTGCATTTGATGCCCAGGCCCAGTGTGATGGGGCTCACAGCCTGGGATCAGCCACCTGGAGACTGTAGAAGCATCCTCCTTACCTCTCCCCGCATTCTTGTCTCTCCTGGCAGTCTCTGGCATTTCCTGTAGATGTGTTGCTCCAACTCTCTCTCCCCACATGGTGTTGTCTCTGTGTGCTTGAACAGGGGGCGTTCAAGTGTCCCTTTCATGAGGACACCAGTCCCAGCGGGTTCTTAGTCATAGTAGTTTCTGCCCTAAGGATGTTAACTTGACTGCATCTGTAAAGGCTCTTTCTAAGCAAGGTCACATTCTAGGGTATGGGGGTTAACACTTCCAAGTCTTTTTTGAGGGACACAATTAGTCTTTTTTTTTTTTTTTTGGTACTGGGGATTGAACTCAGGACCCTGCGCTTGCTAGGCAAGCGCTTATTCCACTGAGCTATATCCCCAGCCCCATGAGGGACACAATTAAATCTAAAACAGCCCTTTCCTGAGTCTCTATGGACTTAAGATCTTGGGTATGTTTCTGGTTTCAGAGGTGGGCTCTAGCCAGCAATCCTGGGAAACAGAGACGCTCTACGTGGCCACTTACACCATCATGCTATGGTGGGATATGAGCTGACAGTAACAAACGGCAGCTTATTGAGACCTGAGCAGGACTTAGGAGCTCCTCTTCTATGGCCCTTCAGTGATGCACTATTGCTTAATCCTCTGGTCCACTCTGTGGGCTAAGAACTGGAATTTATGTTTTATTCGCGAAGAAACAAAAACACAGAGAAACTGAAAGTCTTGGTATTGCCACATCGACATCATGCCTGCTTCCAAAGTCAGAGCCTTTTCTTCTCTCAGCTCAAGGAATCCCTTTAGTCAGGCCCGTCTTCTCCACCCAAGATAAAGTGGGGGATTCACTCAGATCTCGGGGAGAGAAAATCATGTTAGCTTAGGTTGAGCCACACTGGCCTTTAGAAAGAAAAGAGTCAGCTTGTGATCAAACTGTGTCCTTTATTGAAGACCTAGGAAAAAGAGAACTGGGAAAGATTTCATTCGAATGCATTTTCTACAAGGCTTCTTCAAAAAAAATTACGGAGTTCTTCATTGATTCACAATCTTTGGGTTTGGACTGGAGTCACACTGCTGTTCTTTACAACTCTGAAGATGAAGATTCTGAAGATGAGCGTTCTGTGGATGTATCTGCGGGGGGGGGGAGATGACCATTATTAGCTGTAACATAAGCACCTCGCTGAGTTAAAGCAAGACAGGACCACACCAGCCGACACATATGTTAGTCTAGACTGTGACCAGAAAGAAACCTTGCTGAGAAGGTGCCCCTTCCTCTGTCCTGGGGCTCTAGTGAGGGGCACATGTCCATGACCCATGAGGTACCAGGGATGTGAATGAGCTACAACCATACTGACTGAACACATCCTTCTTCTCAGAAGGACTTTAGCCACCAGGGGACCCAGTGATTCCTCAGGTCCCTCCTGAGCCCCGCCTGTCCCAGATCCGAGGCGAGTGGAGGCATGGTGTGGCAGGGCCTGGTTCAGACTGCAGTGTTTCTGATGGGAACAGAGTCATGCTTTTCCTAGGTAAACTCCTTGCACTTCATGTTTCATGTTGTGAGTCTACCGCGGGACATTATGTCAGGTGGACACACAGAAATCTTAAAATAAATGCACACTTTGAGAATAGCTTTCTTATCTAATGAAATGAAGATCTGTATTCAAAGCTACAGTCAATAGTTCTTGAGCAGCAAGGGAGTTAGAAATAAGGGATTAGAGAAGGTGAGATCTTAGTCACCCAGCAATATCGAGTATCAAGCTCAGCAGGACACACAGATTCAACAAAGTTCCTAAATGTCTTTGTTCTCCATTGTTCAGGTTCAGAGTGTGAGCACTTGGTTGACCTGTTGACCTAGTTATCTCCATCTCCAGTCTTGCTTTTGTCTCTGATTCACCTCCATTCTTCCGCTGGAAGGACAGGGTCAGTGTGGTAGCTAGCTCCCTGCCCCTGAAAAACACCCTGCTGCAGGTCTGCCTCAGTGTGTGGGGAGTGGCTGGAGCTGGAAAGTGGCCACGTGTGTGGGGCAGGACAGAACCAGAGTGCTTAAGGCAGTCAAGTCTTGAGACTGCCTGGACAATGTTAGTTGTCAGTTGCTAGGCAACATTGCCTCCCATGATACCAACTTTGCAAGGATATAAAAGAAATGCCCCTACTAGTAGTTTAGTACTCTTGCCCATCAGGTAAGAGGCCATTCCACTTGACCCAGCTTTTCTTTCATGTCTTTGTTTTCTAAATCCTCTCACTGTTTTCTCCAGGGGACCACCGAGAGACTACTGAGTCCTACATTTGGTGCCTGACCAGGGATGCCCCACACCCTTGCTGTTCTGGAGTTTAGAGCCCAGCTTGAGGCAACTGTAAAGATGGGATGTGAACAGAGGGTTCCTAGGGCTTTCGAGGGAGTGGGGCAGGGGGAGGGGTGGAGGAAGAGGGGGTGGGGCTGTATTAAAAATTCTTTAACAAGATAAGCTTAAGCTCCACTAGGATATGGTCTCAGTCCACCTTCTCAGTCTTAGCCAACCCCTGTCTACACAGGAATTCCACACACGTAGCATCCTTTGGACTGTGGGTAGAATTTTAGACTGACACAAAAATGCAGATACTTTTTGAGATTAATGATCTATTTTGGAAAAAAAATCAGGCAAACAAGATATGTAAAGAGATAATACTGTCACCCATTACAGTTTTTGCCTCCTTTTTCAGTGATTATGTTTCTATCCTTTGTAAATGTAGCCTGTCATGCTGATAATTTTTATGTTAAACTAACACTGAATTCCTAGGGTAAAGCTCACTTGGGTACAGTATATAATCTTTTTTTAAAATATTTTGCTGGATTTGATTTGGTTCAGAATTTGGTAACAATTTTCATCAAGAATATTGGTCTATAGTTTTGGGGGGAGGTCAATTTATCCATGTAAATTTTTTTGTCCTTGTGCCTTTGCTGTTCTATCTACTATACCACTGCCTAACTTAGTTATACAGAATTATACTTCTGTTCTCTTCTAAGAGTTTTATAGTGTTAGTTCTTGTTTTGAATCCATTCGTGTACACAGTGGGAGGTAGTGTTCGAAATTTATTCCTTTCCATGTGGATATCCAGTAGTCCCAGTGGCACTTGTTGGAGAGATTATTCCCCACTGAGTTGTCCTGATACTGAAATCAAACACCGGCTAGTCGTATGAGGATTGATAGGTAAGGGTTTTTTTCTGGGCTTGACTGTATTGCACCGATCTTTGTCTCCCAGTATCTTGGTATCACTATAACTTTGTGAAAATTAGGAAGTGTAAATCCTCCAACTTTGTTTTCTTTCAACCTTTTTATTTCTTTCAATAAGGCTACTTGATTTCCTTTCCACTTTCATATGAATGTTAGGATAAGCTTGTCACTTATGAAAATCTGAGAATAAGTAGGCATTGTGTTGAATTGTAAACTAATTTGGAAGTTATTACTACCTCGGTAAGTCCTCTGATTCATGAACATAGAAAATATGCCCTTTCATTTAATTTCTGTTTAGTACTGGGGGTTGAACTTAGGGCCTTTGCATTGAGCTATATCTCCATCCTTTTTTAAAATTTTTTTTTAGCAGGACATGGTGGTGCACACTTATAATCCCAGCACTTGGGAGGCTGAGGCAGGAGGATCGTTGTGAGTTCAAGGCCAGCTAGGCTACAAAGTGAGTTCAAGACCAGCCTGAAGTGCATAGTGAGACCTTGTCTCAAAAAGACAAAAACAAAAACAAATAAAATTTATTTTTTATTTTAAGACAGGGTCTCACTAAATCTCTAAATTGCCCAAATTCAGCTCAAATTTGTAATCCTCCTGCTTCAGTCTCCCGGAGTGCTAGGATTATAGGTGTGCACCACCACAGTTGACTTGTTTAAATCTTTAAAAATTCCTTCCAATTGTGTTTTCTAGCTTGTGATCAACAAATCTATTAACTTCTTTTGCTAAATTTATTCCTGAATAAAAAGTGTATAGCTATTTATTACTTTTGTTATTTTTGTAATTATCTTATTTTGTATAGAAACAAAATTGATTTTTCTATATTGACCTTGTATCTCATAACCTCCTTGGACTTACTGGTTAAGACATTTTTTTGTGGATTTTCTAGCAATTTATATGCATAAGACAAAGGGACCAGTAGGGTTAATTTCATTCCTTTCTCCCTTGATCCCTCTCCTCTTGCTGCCTGAGCTCCCTGGCCGGGCCGTGCAGTACAGTGTTGACTGGAAGGGCACCCGGAGGCGTGCTTACCTTGGAGGAACAGCACCCAGTGTCTCTCCACCGAGTATTAAGTGAACTATGGATGTTCGTTTCATGCCTTTCTTCAGGTTGAGGAACTTCCACTCCATTTGTAGTTTGTTAATTTTTTCTATCAGAAACTGTATTTGAGTTCATTAGATGCTTCTCCTTTTGATGGTGGTCCTCTATTCTGTCAGCCTGGCCTTGGCTGTCAGACAATGAACCACCTTTTCCTCTGGGGGCCCACTGGTCGGCCTTCGGTTCACTGAGAAGTACTCTGTGTTCAAGGACCTGTGCATGTGCATGTATAATGCTTTTATCGTGATATCTTCGTCTGAGTGAATAGTAGCCTTGTAGAATGAATGAGAAGTTTTCTCTCTTCTGATTCTTAGAAGAATTTTGAAAGGACTACAGTTCACCAGGTAGCCGTCTGGGGCTGGGCCGTACTTTACAGAGTTTGTATTATTAATCTATTCAAAGCTCTACTGGATGGTTTATGCTTGAGCCAATTTCAGCAGTTTGTGCATTCCTAGGGATATTCCCATTGCATGTAGGTTACTTGATTTGTTGGCATATAATTCTCTGTAAGAGACCACTTCAGTCTTTTTATTTCTGTAACATTGTTAGTGAAATCCCTTCTTCCAGTCATAATTTGGTGAATTAAATCTCCTCTCTGTTTTACTCGGTCCATGTAACCAAAGGTTTGTCCACTTTTCCTTTTTTTTCCTGAATAAAGGACAAACTTTTGGTTTCTTTTGTTTGTCTCTGTTTTTCTATTCTTTGTTTCACTTATTTTCACCTGCTTGTGATGTCCGTTCTGCCCTTCGCTTTGCGTTTAAGTTATTTTCCTTGTTGCTAGCTCTCAGGGTGGAAGGAGGTTTCCGACCTGAGACATTTGCTCTTTTCACACGGTGTTCAGCGGCTTGAGCTCCCCCGCGTTTCTCTGAGGACGTCGTCCCTTCTTGTGCTTCGTCTCTCTGGCTCCTCTCTCAGGCACCTGACCTGTGTTTCGGGACGCAGCGGAACTGAGGAGGGGACGTGGCTTGGACAGCAGCTGCTACCCTTCCCCTGACCCCCAGTAGAGTGGGACAGTTTGCTTCAGGGTCCTTTCCAGCCACCAGGCTGCTATGCTCCACTGTAACACCAGTTCAGGCAGCCCCGACTCTACTGCCGCCTTTGTGCAGTGGGGCGCTGCTGCTGTGGCCGGGCCTGGAGCGGGTGCCCAGCACGCAGGCCTGCGGAAGACCCCTTCCGGCCCTTGCCGACGCAGGCCTGGGCTGCGGCCCCCACCCTCCGCGGGCTGTCCGGATCTCTCGCGCCCAGGCCCTGCTCAGGAGACCTCGCTGTTGGTCTTGCACAGCTGCCTGTGAATTATTTCTCCGGTAGCTCGGGCTCCGAAGTCCTATAAGTCTGCGTGGGATCCTCGTCCTGCGTCTTTTGCACAGAGCACTCATTTCAAAAGAAAGCAGTAAACGCTCAGAGGCCTTGGCGCTGAGGACCCCGGAGAGCGGCGGCCGGCGGAGCCTAGCAGAGAGCTGCGTAGCAGTTAGCGCGCCGCGGGCGCCTGAGCTGTGATCCGACGGTGCCGGCGGCTGCGTCAGCCCTCGGCACCCAGCTTTACCAGGGACACCGGGACCGCACTTTGCCACTACCTGATTTCCTTCTCAGTCGAGCACACAAATCCCTAGGCTGACTGGCCCCGTTTCAGAGATGTCGCAATCTCTATTCATTTTTTTTTTTTTCATTCTGGTCCATAGGTTTGATAATGTTGATTGACCCTCCATTTTCTGGCAATTCAGGTTTTCTGTGGAATTCTTGCAGTAAAATTTTCACTCAGTTATCATACTTTTCTGCTCTAGGATTTCTGTGTACTTAGGTTTTCTTATATTTTCTTTTTGGTGAGATAATGCTATTATATGCTCCTTTAAAATTTTCTAAACTTTTTTGGTTCTCTAGTTATACTTTTATATTTTATCGTTTTTCTTATTTTTTTGAGACAGGGTCTCATTGTGTAGTTCAGGCTGGCCTTGAATTCACTGTGTAGCCCAGGCTGGCCTCAAACTCATGGCAGTCCTCTTGCCTCAGCATTCCGAGTGCTGGGATTAGAGCTGTGCCTGGATATAACCTAATAGCTGATTTAAAGTTTTTAAAATTTTTTTTGATATTGAGTCCAACATCTAGAATCCCTCAGGAAAATGTTGGTTTTGACAACTTTGCCGGTGTCTTTCTTATCTTTATGGCAGAGTGTATTTTGGGAAGTTCTTGCTTTTTCTATTCCAGAAGTATGCAAGATCTTCCATGTCATCTAAGAGCTTTGTTTTCTAAAGGCATTTGAAAGGTCAGAAACCAACATTTTAAAGTTAAAGTGGATCATAGCCTAGAGCATTCAGCGTCCACACGCCCTAGTGTGACCCCTGAGACATTCCTGACGTACATATCTTTCCTGTGAAGCATCTGGGAGATGTGCATCTACTGGGCAAACTTCTTCCACACAGTTTGCCGGGGCAGTTGTTTGACTTCAATTTCATACTAACACAAGCAGAAGATATCCCAGGGGGTCTCTAGGCACATATAACCTTGCTTTAGAAGCACAATGTGTGTTTACCAGTTCTAGGTCAACCCTAACCCCTCCGAGGAGAACCTTAACAGTTTTATCTTCCTCTGACAGCCAGAAACAAAATTACTAACTCGGTTCTTCCAGAACTGCTTCATGGTGAAAGGCTCTTCTCATCCAGTGGATGGTGAGGGTAACGAGGATCAGCTCTATAACGGTGCTTAGTATTAAGTAGTGTATGAGCATCATGCCGGCCATCTAGATCAGGAAGACAAGAAATACTCTGCATGTGAGTTAGCCGTCAAAGGTTACACCAGAACGACATTTACCTCACAGGGACTGGATACCGTTTATCACAACCGTGTGGCACAACTACCATTGTTTTTGAGCATTTTTTCATAACATAATGATGAAGTGTATTTTAAATTGACTACTGAACACTCCTTAAGCACTTTAATTCTAAGAACAGCCCTATGTGTGGACACCGCTACTCCTGTTCACACAGGACAAGGCTGCGAAGCGGATATCAGAGACCAGCACTCGGCTGGAAGTCTGCAGGCGTCGGCACTGGAGCCCTTGGTTTTCTGTCTTCCTATTCTCTGTTTCAGTGGGGTCGACCAGATGGTTTTGCTGATGCTGTGTGTTTAGCTGCAAGTCCTGTTCTCTTTACTCTGTGCTCCTTGAGTGTTATTCCGCGAGGTGGGTGGAACAGCACTCTCCTGACATTCTTAGCATGCCCTAAAGTAAGAGTTTCTTCTCTCCTAGAAACAGGTGAAAACATTCTGTGGTGTTTCTCATTTCTGTCCCCTCACATCTCCCCGTGTGAAGAGCATGGACTCAGGTGAGTGGTAATTTTAAGAGAAGGAACCCAGCTCTTTCTGGTCCTCTTTTTTCCCCTCCTAGAATGGGGTCTGTTTGTCATGCCATCTTCTTCCTTCCTATGTCTGACAATTGTCTGAGCCCCGAAGGAGGCCATGGCCCACAGTCTGTCTAGGTGGAGAGGTTTAACTCAGCCGGACTAGGTGGATGTGTTTAATTCAGGGAGGGCAGGACCAGTGAGCTCATTTGCGTAAAGATTTGAAACTTGTTTTCCAGCTGTAATAATCAGTGATAAATCTGATAGTTCTGTCTACGTTTGCCTGGTCTTGTGTCTCACTCACTTGGTTCAGAACATGAGAGGCGGGTGACCATTCACTGGCCTCCTGTGTTCACCGCCTAGTGCTGCTGTGATAAAGTACCATAACTGGGCAGCTGGACACAACAGAAATTCAGTGTCTCACGGTTCTGGATGCTGAAATCTCAAATCAAGATACTGGCAGGACCATGGTCCTCCCAAAGCTTGTGAGATGGGTCCTGCCTGGCTGCTTAGATTCTGGAAGCCTAGGTTTCCCTTGGCATCTGGCAGCATAGTTCCCATCTCAGCTTCTGGGTTCAGTGGACCTTTCTTACGGACTATTTCCCTCCTTAGAGTGCGAATATCCCTTTTCCTGTTAGGTGTCAGGGATACTGGGTTAGTGGTCTGCCCTGCTCCAAATGACCACATTTGAACTTTACTAATCACATCTCCGGTGACTTCATTCATAAAACAATATCATATTCTGAAGTAGTGGGTTGGGATTCCAAAAATTAGTTTTGGAATGCAGTTCAGCTACAGCTGTCTACCTCTAGTGCTCCCGGGTTCATATCCTTCCCACGTGCAAAATTTATACACTTGATCTTAACAGCTCCAAAAGTGCCGACCTATTCCAATATTAATTCTGACGTCAACATCTATCTCAGACTGTTATTGAAATCACGTAGGGGAGAGAAGTGAGGATGGTTCGTTCCAGGGAATATTTTCTCTCCACTGCAAGCTTGTGGGACCAGAAAACACATTTCAACATCTGAGTCATTACTTATGGTATCAAAAGAATTTATAATTTTTGTAGGTTTTTGTTTTGTGGGGCTACCTTAGTAAAATGTTTTTTTGGTACTTTTTTGAAGCGGGTTTTTGGGTATCCTGTCATTTTATCTTTAGGTGATGGAAATTTTGTCTCTCTCTGAGGATTCTGATGTTTCCAAATTTTGGAAGGAAATTAATTTTTTAGTATGCTCATGAGAGAATTTGGAGGAAATGTAGTTGTTTATGTGTATATCCCTGTGCCAAAATATGGCTTACAAATTCAGTAGCATTTTCTATACCTAACTCAGTGCAACATGCATTGTTCACAATAGGTTTTTCATTTATATCTAAAATTTTGATTAAGTTATTATTAAAATTGTTACTTACATTTGACCAACTGTATTCCTCTGCTTTTGCTTCAAACAATGTAAACTCAACAATTAATATCATTAAACCAACTATAGCCAGGAAGAAACTTATGATGTTCAGTACAATTGCTAAAATCAGCTGTAATAGACACACAAAGAGAAGTGTCATGGATTGTACAAAGAGATTTTGATGATTCAATCAGTCTGCTATAGTGCTTAGAACACGCAAGTTGGAGTTTTTAAGTTTTAAAAAATTTATCTTTGTGAAATCTTATTGTGGTTAATATCATTATCCCACCTCAAATTTGTCTAGAAGCCAGTAGAGTAAACATTTTTGTTTTCAGAAGAAGAAATATTAAACGATTCCACAGAGAATTACATAATGCCTACAATGCACTAAACATCATGCCAAGGATAGTGTCACTTCCGCTGGTGAAGCTTATAAGCTGATGGGGAAGAAGAAATGTTACACTGAATTCTATCTAATGAAATCTAGTAAATGTTGTGGTATGGTACAGATAACTTGGTGGGCTGGGGATGTAGCTTTGTGGGAAAGCACTTGCATAGCTTGTGCAAGGTCCTGAGTTCAATTTCCAGCATGGTAAAACAAGCAAACAGAAAATAACCCCTTTCAGTTTCCAGACTTGCTTTGAGACAGAAACTGCAATGTTTTGAATGACGCTGACTGTTCTGCATGAACCAGGAAGGAAGGTGGTGCCCCTTTCAGACAGGGCTGTACTTTATGTGTGTGTGAGAGACAGTGACACGTTAAGGAGAAGAGGTTTCTTCTTGTAGAAATGGGGAAAAGGATGTGATTTGCTGCTCATCAGTGAAAGGAAGAATTTAAGTGGACATAACAGTTTTCTGTTGTCTAATAGGAAGCACTCTACAAGGTCTTTGCTCTTTTTTTTTGTCTTTTTTGAGACAGGGTCTCACTCTGCAGTTCAGGCTGGCCTTGAGCTCACTTTGTAGCCCAGGTTGGTCTCCAACTCGCAACGATCCTCCTACCTCAGCCTCCTGAGTGCTGGGATTATAGGCATGCACCACCGTGCCAGGCTCCTCATTGGTTTTATGAAAGTTTTTCTAACTTCTACTGTGAAAGCCAGAGGAAGGAGTTCCTCCTCTTTTCTGTCTTGAAACACCATAACGAGGGCACTGCCATTGAAGTGCTCCCCCAAGGATTACCAATCTTGAGCAAGGGACTTAAAAGTGAAGAAAATACTGGACTTAATTCCAAGCCAAGGCAGCTATGGCATCACGTAGTGGGGGTGATGGTGACTCGGTACTGGAAGGTAGCTATGATTTCTTGGGATGAAAGCAACCAAATCCTTCAGCTCCTGCAGATGGTGTGTGCCTGACATCTCAGTAGATCCCAGTTGTGCTTGATGGAGCCAGATTCAGTTCATGGTGGCGGAGAAGAGTGGGAAAGTGCATTATGAAAGAAAGGTTTGTGTGTAGACAATTTCAAGAGTACAGAGAGTAGGGGTTTATGGAAACACCTGGCATTTAGAGTGGCTGGAAATACGGTGTGCTCCAAGGTAGATGGATAGAATGTGGCTAGAGAGTTTGCAGGGCATATGAATGAGGACATTTGTGGTCAGTATGATGTGATAAGAACTTTAGATTTTACTTTTATAGATATATACCTTTGGAGCTGTCATGCAGGCAGCTACTTAGTGAAAGGTCAGATTGTGATATGCTCCAGAAAAGGCACTTACAGTATTTCTGTACACGTACCTTATGTCCATTTATAAAGACAGAGAAGTTTATGAACCAGAATCACTTATACAAGGATATTTATGTTTCAGACTTCCTTTTGAAGGGTTCTTCTTCCAGCATAAAGCTGTGAAGTACTCTGAAGCAACTCCCCAACCAAAGTTTGAAAATTCTGAAAATAATTCTGATCATTTAAAATCTCCAGAAAGAGCCAAGAGGATATATAGCAAGTGAAGAAGCAATTATTCAAGAACATACCATGTTTCCTAAAAATAAGACCTAACTGGAAAATAATCAGTCTTGAAAACTAGAGGTAAGAAAATGCCATCCCAGGTAGTCAGCTTAGTTTATATTCGTGCACTTTGATCTTTCCACAGAGACAGAATAGCCCAAATTGCCCAGCATCCATTGCTCAGCATGAGTCTTCATTAAGAGTCATATGGTTGTATTTACAATAGCCATAAATATGGAATTGACTCAAATGTCCATTATCTCAGTTTCTTTCCAAGTTGTTGAGACAAAATGCCTGCCACTCAAAGTTAAAAGAGGAAAGGTTTATTTGACTCACAGTTTGTGGAGGTTTCAGTTCATTGCTGGCTGCCTCCAAAGCAGAATGGCGTGGCCGAGGGGACTCACAGAGGAGAGAGAGTTCATGGCAGGCGGAAGGCAGCATGGCAGCCAGCAGCAAGTGACAAGCAACAAGTGACAAACAGCAATCCTCTTCCTGTCCCTTATTTCTTTTCCAGGCTCCCCCCCCTTAGGGCAGGTAGCACTCACACCCAGAGCAGCAGCCTTCATCTTAGTGTTGCTTCATGAATCAATCCCAGCATCACATCCTTGATCCCTACTGCATACCCTCGAGCCAGCCACCTCCAAAGAGCCCCATCTATGACCACATGAAGCTTTGGAGGGGGACATATATACAAGCCATCACATCCGTCACTGATGAACAGATAAAACATGGAAACCGGCTTGAGCAACTCTACAAGTGAGAAGAATCAGGGCACTAATAAGGAGTCCATACTCTGGAGAAAGACTACAAAGAGCAGCTCTGGGAATCAACAGAGAAGTGACAGGAAGACTAAACAGCATGGAGAATCAGGAAGAACAACTCAGACAAAAGTATGAGGCCAATCACAACTTCAAGCAGTTGAGTTTGGGGGACCCACCACCAACAGTGTTTGGCTACCAGGGCGCGCAGTCAATGCCAGTGGGAACAGCAGACTGGCAGGCCTAATTGCAGGAGAGATCTATAGTTCTTTACAAGATTGAAATCCAGTTTGGGGATTTGGTCTGAGAACAGCTCCTTCTGCACAAGAAACTAGCTTTAGAGAAGAAATTCAATGTACCTCTGAGCAAACTCTCAGGGCTGTGACCAAATTCATCCTGAGAAGGTTCTGTGGTTAGGGCTAAACTGCTCTGGGGATCAGAAATACGGAGTAATCAATTTAGGGCCCCTGTGGACACCCCACTGCCCTGATTGGTGAGAGATGGCAGTACAGGACTGTTGTGGCTGGGGGAATATCTGATGTGGCCTCTGGAGAGGGTTGAGCCATGGAGACTGTGGGCAGTGGTGGGGTGTGAGGACACAATTGTTAGTGGTCCTGCCTTCTGCAATGAGAAGCAAGAGCAGGTGCTCATGGTTTCAGGAGGAAGTTGGGTCTGAGAGTGCAGAGACCATGGTGATTGAATTTCTTATTTCCATTGCTCATGGACTGCAGGGGTAATCTCAGAGGGTGCACTCCAGGTACACCCCGCAGAACTCAGTGGTTTGATGGTTCCCCCAATTTGGAGGCATCCTGTGGATACACCATGACTTAGACATTTACCACACCTTGGGTGCACTGACTGGAGTCCTCTGTACTAGATTTATGCCCACCTAGTGTGGCCACATGACACTGAGACTTGGTCAGTGAGAGGGGCTTGCTGAGGCCAGGCATTTGCTGTGTCCCTTGGCACAGGTTCTAAAAGCCTCTGGAACCCTAACCCTGGCCCAGCTGGTATGGTCCACTTATGAGTGCACCCTGGTCAGAAATAAGGATTCACTACAGCTCCAACATACACCAACCTCCTGGGCGCATGCTTAAAAATCCTCCACAGGGCAAATGGTGATGGCACAGTCAACTCAACCTGGGCACTGGATAATGTGGGGGGCAGCCTGAACAGGGTCCCATAGGGTCACAGGTGTGCACCGAGAGGAGTCACGACAGGCTTCAGCTGTGACCCGGTCATCCTCCCACACCTGGTGAGTTCAGCATCTGATGACCCAGAAAGAAGTGTCCCCCCCACAAATACGTGGACAGGAGGGATTTGGGGCTCAATTTTTTCTTTTCCTCCATCTACCTTATACTATTTTTATTGGTCACTACTTTTATTTTAAATTATTTAATACAAGCCTCAATTACTCTCTCTTGTTCTATTTCTCCCCTTTATTTTACTTTTATTAATTTTTTTGATCCAAGGTCTCAAAGACTGACCTGGAACTCAGTATATAGCCCTGGGTGATCTTGCACTCAGAATCCTTCCTCAGACTCTCAAGCTCTGGGATCAAATTTTATTAGTTTTTACAGTTTGAGTTTCATTTATAATATTTTTGTTCTTTTCTGTCATTATTGGTGTTGTGGTTGTTTTTAAACTGGTTGTTGTTGTTTTTCCAGGTCTGGGTTGTTTTATGTTGTGGTTGTAACTGTTATTTGCATTTTCTTCCCGAGTGTTTCTGGGACCGAAGCTTGGCTCCTGGAGCATGTTGGGTGGGCGCTTTGCTGTTGATCTTCATCCTAGTCCAAGGGGAGAAATTGTACCTTACTATAATCACAATCAGGTTCCACACCAGTTTTGGAAAATATTTCAATTTAAAAACAGCGGAGACCCAGGCCCGTAGCTGAGGACTCTGCCCCAGATAAGTATGGCTGGTGGGGCTGAAGTTGTGCTCCTCAGCATTCGTCCCCATAGCAACAGCAGAGAGGAATAACACAGTTATGGTGGACACTGCCCAGAGGGGGGACCTTGGCACAGGTGCTTCGGCCTGTGTCTAGATGTCCCCCGAAAGCCTCATGTGGTCATAGGTGGGGTATTTTCAGAGGTGACTGAATCCAGGGTGTGTGGTGCCAGGATTAAGGGCGTGGGATTTCAAAACCAACCCACCAATCAGTGGTTTGGCGCTGCTCTAGTCCTGGTAGCCTGGATAGAATATAAAAAGGAGCAGAAAGGAGCTGTAAAGGTTGCTTGTTGGTTCCCTTGCTTGGTTGTTTTTTGTCTTTTGCCTGTCATGAACTGTTTTCTCCTCTGTGATGCCCCTCTGCCAAGCCACCCTGCCTTGGAGCCAGCCAAGTATGAACTGAAACCGCTACAAATTGTGAGCTAAACAAACCTTTCCCTCTTTAACTTTGGATGTCAGATATTTTGTCTCGGGAATGAGAAAAACAACTAAGACAATGAGTGACGCCTGTATTCTTCCAGGGAGCACATTGCTCACAATGTGGAGGTGTAACTGTAGACAGCACACATGTGTGAACTGCCAGAGGAACCCCACTAGTGCAAAACCTGCTGGGGGGTGTACCTTCACACTCCAGCATAATATGCCCTATAGTAGAATGCATCAGTCAGTGCTAAAGAGACCATAGGAAAAATACACTGAGAAGTCCAGTTGAACTGAAGCTCAGCATTACTCAACAGACCAATATCACAAGACTCATCATCAAGAAAAGACTGTTCCTCAAGGAGGACCTTGGATAAAAGTGGAAGAGAGATCCAGTCCAACAGATGTGCACATCTTAACACAGAAATACAAAAAAAATCAAAAAACAAGGAAACGCTGCTCCCCCACAGAGTCACAACTCAAGTAACTGCTTCCAAAGACATTGAAGTAGAGAAAATGCTAGATGAAAAACTTAAAAATGTTAAATACACTCAAAGAGGATACAAATAAACAGCTGAATGAATGAAAGAACATAATGTAGGCTAGGAAAGAGCAGTATAAGAAAGAGAGAGAGATTTTGAAAGAAAGAACCACACAGAAATCTTAGAAATGAAAATCTAAATATGCTGCATAAAAAACTCAGTTGAAAGCCTGACTAGTAGACAAGGCCAAGTAGCAGAAAAAATATTAGGGCTTGAAAAGAGGTTGAGGAATTATCACACTCAGACAGTAATAAAGAATGAAAAAGAAACAATGCACAAAACACATAAGATCTACAGGAAACAGTTAAAAATATCAAACACATGTATAACTGGAATAGATGAGCAAACGTAGATATAGGCTAATGGTATAAGAAACCTATTCAGTGAAATAATAGAAAAATTTTCAAGTCTTAGGGAAAGATGGATGTCCAGGTACAGAAGGCATTTAGAACTTCAAATAGACATGACCGGAAGAGAAACTCTCCCTGGCATAGTATAGTAAAATTGCTAAAAATAAAGAACAATAAAAGATTATTAAAATCTGCAGGTGGGAAATGTTGAGTCACATATAAAGGCAAACCCACAGCAATAACAGATTTTTCTGCAGAAACTCTGAATACCAAAATGGCAGGGAATAATGTATTTCAAGATGCAAGTAAATACTGCCAACCCAGATGACCATGTTCAGTAAGGTTATCTTTAAGAATCAAAGTAGAAATAAAAACCTTCCAACATAAGCATAGACTAAAGGAATTTATGAACACAAAGCCAGCATTACGGACAATACTTAAATAAATCCTACACCATAAAAGAAAGCAAGATAAACAAAACCATGACAACACCAGAAACAATAAAACTCATGACAACAGTAAATAAGCAAATAAGAATTAGGAAAGAATGAAATGCTATTCATTCTACTGAAATATCTACGGTAAATAATAGAGAAAAAATGCACATACATTACTCAAAATAACCAGAAGAAAAACAACAAAATGACGGGAACTAGTGTACACCTTCGATAATAAGCCTGAATGTAAATTGTCTTAATTTGACAGTGGAAAGCTGAGGAATGGCTGAGTGGATTCTGAAAGAAGGCCCAGCAACTAGCTGTCTTCAAGAAACTCACCTTGCTGCCAAAAGCACATGCAGACTGAAAACGAAACAATGGAAAATAATATTTCATGAGCCAACAGTGGCTACTTGGGTAATGTTAGAAGTTAAAACAAGGTAAAAATCCCTTAATGTTTAAGACTGCAGCTGCCAAGCTGCTTTTGAACAAAAGAACTCTTGTGCCTCTTTTCCCTGGTCTTATCAGAGAGACAAAGGCAGAGAGTTTTTTTGAAATATGAAGCAAAGTTCTTACTTTCATTTTTCACCAACCCCTGAAAGCACGCATGCTTTCCTTAGGAGGTTTTGATAAGCACAGGGTGTGCGGCCTGTGTGCTTGGAGCTGTTCTTTATCTTACGCATTTAATCTTTACAGCCTAAGGGAGGTGCTGCTATTACACATGTGTTTTCAGAAGGGATTGATGTACACAGTAAAGTCATTTGCCTGCAATCACACAGCTGGAAGTAAGGAAATCAGAAAGTGAACCCATCCAGTGTGTTTTCTCCAGACCTGTGATCCTACCCACAGTGGCTTGGTGGGAGCAGAAGGCTCTAAGCAAGGAAGGGACCATCCTAGAGTGGGCGTAAAAAAGGACCTCTAGTTTTGCATTCTAATAATATTTCCTAAATCTGGGTTTTCTCTTTTCATTCATTATTTTTCTTATCCCTATTCTAAAATCAAACACCAGCTCCAAACTTACGCTAGATACCTTTTCTCCTTTCTCCCTGCTTTGACTTAGTTCAGAGTTTCATTTGATTATACATATCACTTTAGAGAGCTTGAGATGGTTTATTCTACAGAAACTTTCTTATCGGTCTTTTTATTGCTCACATTGCAAACTCTTCCAATACCCCCACACAAAAGATGCACCAGAATGCATCCTTATGAAAGCTGAACGATTCTTTTCCATACAATTATCTAGAAAAGTTTTCTCCCCTCCAAAAAAGTTATTTCAAAAGCCATCATGTCTCTTGCTCTGTGCCAGTAACATTATCATCCTTGGAGCCACTCCAAATGGTCCAACGTACCCTATGTGATCGTGTAGGAACTTTCTGGATCACACTGCTGGATCCGGATGTCATGAACTGGGAACAGAAACAAATGTTTATAAGCAGCCCGGCTTGAGGATGATCCCTCTCAAAAAGATCTTTTTCCTAATGCCAGTGGCATTCCTGCTAACTAAAGTACCACTGCATCTTCTGAAGAAAGTACCTGAACCTGAAAAACCCCATTTTTAGAGTGCTGTGGTGATCACTAGTAGAATCTGTAAGAAACAGGCCCACCTTTTCCTGTGGCAGAAATGAACAGGTATTTTCTTCTCTGGTCATTAATGAGGCCTTGGCATAGGTAATGGAGCTTAGGGACCTCACAATGATTTTATGAGGGATGAGTGGCAGACTCTTCACTTGTTTTGATTGTTATTTGTTGAATCATGACCTGGATTATCAGAAAATAATCCTCAGTGGCTAGTATGGCAGATTTCACTTGGAAGGACTCCTGTCACTCTCATAATGTTGTGGAAGAAACATTCCCTCAGTGGAAGATGGTTTTAGAAAGTATTTGATCAGAAGATGTATGGGTTTTTTTTCTACAGGCATCAGGTCCTAAGCCTGCTAGTCCTATTCGAAAGGCTCTTTTCTGGTATAGCAAGAATTTATTTTTCCTCCAGTGGTTCTCTTACACCTGCCAGTAGGAGTCACAAAAGGTGACCCAATGATACTAAGAAAGGGGTGAGGAATCCCGGAATCTCAGTCCTGGAAAATGAGATACTATTATGGAAACAGAAGTATCTTGATTTGATTTTTTGTTTTTAAACCTCTGACCCTTCACTGCCGTGTCAGCCTATAAGAATTACTTAAATTCTCCAGGCCTTGGGTTCCCCTTCTGTAAAATGGGGATAAACACTAGTTATCTCGTGATAAACAATAGTTATCTCGTAAAATGGGGATAACAATAGTTATCTCAGGTGCCTACACATAAGGTGTAGGCACCTGATACAAAAGAGGTATAAACTTGAATAATTATTATTTGTGGTTAATTTTTGACATAAACGCCTTAGCTACATCTTGGGCTTTGGGTCCTTTTAAGTGCTTTGTAATGCTGATTCTTTGTATTATTTCTTTTAATTACATATGCCTCTTTCTAGAAAGTTCCCACATCGTTAAACAGCTTCCTCTTGAGGACTGGCTTGCGAAGGCCTCTGAGGAAATGCCTGGCCTTAGGACAGTGACTACCATACCCCTTTCTGAGTGAAACAGCTGTTCTTGTGTGTTTCAGGGGCATTTTCACAAAGCATAGGGATCAAGCTACCCTTGAATCTTGGGTTGAGGAATGGGGAGGTGGGTAAAGATTTCTTGAAACCCTTTTTCCTCTGGAGAAATCTGACCTTGGGTTAACTCAGCTGGAAACTTGTTACTGTGTTATGAGGCTACATGGCTTGTGCCTAAAATGATCCCTGATTGATAAAGTGCTTGAAGTAGAAGAGCTTGTGGGGAAGCCAGGACTTAGGGGGATCCCTGCGTAATGGGATGTGTCCCTGCTTGTTGCCTTGACAATTATGCCCATGGAATTATTATAACACCCTTACTCAAATGTCAGTTTTGGTCATCTCTGTCCAATTTCTCCAAGTTCCTCTTGGGCTCTCAAGTCTCTTTTCTTTCCTTATAAAGCCTCTCTAAAAATTGTCTCTCCTACCCTAGCCACAAACCTCAAGCCTCTGTATTTTTACGACACAAAAGAAGAGCTTTATAGTTATCAAAATCGCCACCCTCTGAACTAATCTTTGAGCTTCCCCTTCAGCATCTTTTTGCATGTATGTTTCAGCCTCCCAAGGAATTTACCAAAATGTGCAACAAATGTAAAAAAGTCACTTCCAATCTGTTTCAAGATTAAAATGAGCAACTTAAGTCAGAGATTGGGTCTTTAGTATATTGATCTGACCCTTGAGTAATTTCTTTGTTCATTAGGAAAAACCCCCAGGAGTAAATAATACTATTGTTTACTCACAACTATTGATGATAGAAATGAATAACTTATTAAAATAATCAGAGGTGTGAAACCAACATTAGTTGAATCCTCTTGTAGATCCATCAAAAAAATCCAGAGAACTCCCAGGGCAGAGTGGAACAAGGAAATCATTATCTGTGAAGCCTGCAAGAAGAGAGAGCCAGTGTCATTATTCAGGCCAAGAGTGTGGCTGATGATCATAACCGAGGCATCAGGGAGATTACAAGGATGTCTAGGCCACCCTGGTGTTTCTGCAGCAGTGTTGAAGGAATTATGTGCAAGAAAATAACAAAAGCAGGCAGAGAAATGGCAGCCTCTGTTGGTTGGGGATCTTTTCATCCATTGGGTTATTTGCTTCTGTTTCATACCAACCTTTCAGGACTATTAACATTTAATTTTCTATTTGGCTCTAGTTAAGTAAAAAGCAGAAGCTCATTTGTTTTGGGAGGACACATGGTTCACAGGAGTGATACTGGCTCAGAGGAGATTGAAGGCTTTTTTTTTGTACTGGAATCAAACTCATAACCTTGCACTTGCCAGGCAGGCGCTGTGTCACTGAGCTGTATCCCCGGCCCTAAGGCTTTTTCTTGACAGCCCCTTGCCCATTCTGTCTCTCTCAACCCCACTTTAAGTGATTTAAATCAGATCTGTTTAAACTTCAGGTTCACAGGAGGCTTGCAAGTTCCAGTTCTGGTGTTGAGATTATGGGACAGTATCTTAGGCAGTGTTCTCCAGAGAAACAGAATCGATGGATATTGGTTCCAGCCCCTGTACTAGTGACAGCATCCTTGAAAGGCCATCCTACCATTCTGTCAAACTGGTTGGTACAGGATAATGCAGAACTCGGTGAGACCAGTGAGTCCCAGAAGTGTGGGAGCATTGCTGCAGTCTATTTGCTAGGAAGTGATTTTCTTGGCCAGAACCCATGGTGTGTAGAATGACGTGGCAGTGGAATTCCATGGGTGGTAGCTTTGGCTATTGGAAAGCAAATCCATAGCCAAAATCCATTACTATAAAACAAAACATTGTGCACTCATGATGGAAATGGTTCAGTGGGCAGCTGGCTGCTCATCCTGGAGAACGGTGCCATATGAGGCCTGGGTATTGGTCTTTACTCTTAGCCAGTTTGATACCCAGCAGATCAGCCTTGCTTAGCAGAAGTCACGTTGCTGAACCTGAGCATCGCCTAAATTCCTCATGGTTACTGTGTTCGTGGTTCCATTGGGCAATGACGGAGATGGGCAGTAGACCGATTGGTACCCACAGCACAGGTCATCATACCCACTTGATCATTAAACAACTTCTGTGCTGCAGTGGCCCTGTGTTGGTTCTTTACAAGGACACATAAATATCTGTTCAGAGGTTTATCCACACACCTCTTCCCTAGACTTCCTTGATATAAGAAATGAAGGAGCATGACGAGGGTAGATGAGGGAAAAGTCAAATGTTGTCTTGGCAGTTCTTTCAGGGGAGTCCTTTCCAGTTCCCTCAGACAATGCAAGGTTTACTTCTCATAGGAAAGAAAACTCTCCGGAATTTAGGGGCTGAGTGTCCCAGCCTGGACTCCTCCCACGTCTCCGCTGCGAGGGTCAGGACCACTGCTGTCCCCATCAATGCCCTTACTGTAGCAGCAGGTACCCAGTGAGGCTGGGAGTGCAGTCTGCATTGTGAGTCATCCACTTGTCCCGTCAGGTGCTGGGATGTGTTTTAGCAATCTCAGCTAAACGCTCCATGTACGTGTTTTGGTCAGAGCACCCAGAGGTGATATTTTGCGTAACTGTACTGTGGACTGTTATGGCTCGTCCACCTACTACTGGTGACGGAGTCACGAGCACACTGAACTCTAATCAGACAGCCAATTCCAGAAACCCAAAAAGCCAGGTCATCAAACTGATGCTTAAAATTACCGTCCTTTAGAATCACTCTTGGTGTGGAAATTCGTGTTACTCTGGAGTGTTCTCCAGAGCAGCAGAATTATCTTGAGAGACAGAACTAAAAGGGCAGACACGTGGGAGGCAGGAGGCCCAGGAGAACCAGCACTCTTGTTCTGGTCTGAAGGCTGGCGTGCTGGAGACCTGGGGGAGTTGCTGGAGTGGATGTGGTGCATGGTCAGGCTGCCGGAGAGTTTCTTCACTAATCAGGGCCAGGGAAAGTCAGGCCTTGTTCTTGTGTGGCATTCCACTGACTCAGGGAGCCCCATCTACTTTGTGGAAGGCAATCCACTTTACTCAAAGCCTGCTTTTTTTTTTAATTTTAAAATTTATTTAAATCGATTTTATTGGTACATTTTAGATACATAATGATCACATTGATCATAGAGAATTTGTAGCTGTACAGGATATAACTTACTTTTTCCCCATTCCCTAGGCTCCCTTCAACCCCTCCTCCCCTCACCATTTACAAAAGCTTTGTTTCCATGTTCTCTTTCCCATTTTTTTCTTTTCCTTTCTTTCCTTTCCTCCTCCCCTCTCCTTTGTTGCCCTCCCCATTTGAACATTTTCTATGTCACAATATCTGTCATACGTTTTGGTCCTCATTTACACTTTAGGTTTTTCTCAGGAGGGAAACAATGAGATATTTACGCACATGTAAATGCCTCTTATTTCACTTAAGAGTAAGACCTCAAGGTGCACCCATTCTCCTACAAATGTCTTGAGTGTGTCCTTCTTTATGGCAGGTTAATACTCCATTGCATTAAAAAACTACATCTTCTTTATCCATTCATGGGTTGATAGGCACTTGAGTTGTTTCCAAGATTTGGCTATTATAAACTGTGCCACTATGAACATAGGTATGTGTTATGGTTGATACATTATGTCAACTTGGAGAGTGTAGAGGTTTGGCTAAGTGACTCAGCAGTTCTGCATCTTGGGATAAAAAAGACGTGCCCTTACCCTTCTGGGATTGTGTTAATTTGAGGATTTTAGAAGGTTAATTATGTGACTCAGAAGGAAGCTAGGGTGTTTACTTTGTGTACATCCTGATCCTGTGGAAGAGGAAGGAATGGAGATTGTGTGAGTGCTACATGCCCCCTTGGTGGGGATAGCCTGTTCACAATGTAAGGGAGGTAGAAAGAGGCTGCTTGTCCGCCATTCCTCCCTTTTGCTCTGGTTGTTTTTACTGTGCTCTGCTACCATGAATGTTTGCCCTCTGCAATGTGCCACTCTGCCTCAGAACCAGCCAAGTACGGACAGAAACCTCCACAAACTGTAAGCTAAATAAACCTTTCCTTCCTTAATTTTGGGCACTGGGTATTTTATCTCAGCAACAAGAGAAAAGTAACCAAGACAGTATGTATAAATGACTGTGGTATGATGCTTTTAATTCTTTTGGGAAGATGTCCAGTAGGGGAATGGCTGAGTCAAATGGAACCTTCAGTCCTAGTTTTTTGAGGAATCTCCACATTGATTTTCACAGGGGTTGCACCAGTCTACACTCCCACCAACAGTGAAGAAGGGTTGCTTTTCCCCCACAGCCCCACCAGCATTTATTATTGATTGATTTCTTGATAATAGCCATTTTTTCTGGAGATGGAATCTCAGTGTTTTAATTTGCATCTCTCGAATGAGCAGTGATGTTGAACGTTTTTCATATATTTATTTGTTGTTTGTATTGCTTCATCTGAGAACTATGTATTCCTCTCAGATGTCCATTCTTGGATTGGGTCTTTAGATTTAGGAGGGTCTGATTTTTTTGAGTTCTTCATATGTTGTCGGTAGTAATCCTTTGTCTGAGTGTCAGCTATCAAACATATTTTCCACATTATGGGTTGTCTCTTCATTCTGTTGGTGGATTCTCTTGCTGCTGTGAAAAAGCTTTTTAATAAGGTGACATCCCAGTTGTTCATTCTTTATGATAGTTCCTGTGTGACTGGAGTTTTATTCATAATGTCTTTGCCTGTACCAATGTCTTCAAGAGTTTTAATCTGTTTCATCTGCCAGCAGATTTAATGTTTTTATTTTAATATCTAGAACTTTGATCCATTTCAATTTCAATTTTAGTTTAGTGCATGGTGAAAGACATAGGTTCAATTTTAATCTCTGGCAGGTGCAGAGCCAGTTTTTCCAGCATTATTTATTAAGGAGGCATCTTTCTTCCAGTGAGCGTGTTTGGCACCTTCGTCAAAGATAAGGTGGCTGAGTATGTCTGGAGTTGTTTCTCATCTTCTAATCTGTTCTATTGTTCCTCAGGTCTGTATCCCACTCCCCCCAGTACCATGCTGTTTTTATCACAGTAGGTTTATAGTATAATTTCAAGTCAGAGATTGTGATACTTCCTGCCTTGCCTTTGTTACCCAGAATTGCCTTTGTTATTCTAGGTCCCTTCTAGTTCCAAATCAATCTTAGGATTGTTTTCTCTAACTCTGTGAGATATGCTGTTGGAATTTTGATTGGAATTGCATTAAATCTGTATGACAGTTTTGGAAGTATGAAGGCCCGCAGATTTAAATGTTACTCTTTTCCATAATACACTCATGGACATGACTAGAATAATGTCTTAATCAATATCTGCATCCTCCCTGGCCCAGCAAAACTGGTTAACTGTAAACTTAACCACGACAGAATCTCAAGATGAATCTCTCCCGATGATGGCATGAACCTCAGAGCAACCTAAGGCAGGCATGTGTTGTTGGTGTTTGCCTTTGTCTGATAGATGAGGCCTGGAAATTCCAGACACATTTGGATGGTTTGTCCATTTACCATGATCTTTCGTTTCAGCTCCTTTTTGGGCCATGAAGCCACTGAGCCACCCTGTGTTCAGTGAGAGAATGCACAAGGGTTGAGTAGGAGGGACTAATGCCAGTCTGTAGGCCCTTCATTTTCTGTGAGACAGCCAATTTCCATGGCAGGTCCATGGGTGACCCATGATAGGTCTACCTCAAAAACACTGCCACCACCTCTTCTAGGCCACATAAAGAGGTGAGGAGCAAGCCCTGGGATTGGGGTAGGGTAGGAAACCAGCAGCTCCCTGCCCTTATGTGTATAGAGCTTCACCGCACACAGGCAAGCCCCGTGTGGCCTAGCATAACAGGTAGGTTCCAGCTGGCTGCAGATAATCATAGGCATAATGTGTTGGGAATTTTCCTGGTGCTAGTTTTAATGTTGCTGGCTTAGATATACACATAAATCAAGCTCCCACAAATATTGGTGGATACCATGAAAGGTTATGGGATTTTAAATTTGGAGAGAGGTGAGAGGGAGGTCAGTGATGCATTACAGGACTGATCCCTTTGAGTAGACGGTAGGAGAGCCTACTAACAGCATACTGACAGGGCCTCAGTGCCATGGCCTCTTGATTTTGGGACCACAGTCTGACCCCTTCATTTATGACCTATAGCTTTGCTTCAGGAGAGTTTACAAACAAAGGTAGAAGCAACCTCGTCAGCAGCCTCAGAATGTTTTCTAAAACCCTGGGTAGCCTGTGAGAATGCTGAAATACTCAGACCTGGATTGCGGGTCTGTAATGTGGGATCACTTTCCCCTTAAAGCCCTTCCATCACCCTTACTCACTGGGGAGCTCACTGTGAGGGAGGGCAGTGTATTTTTATTAGTGGGAAGCAATAGTGCTTATTTATTAACTCAGTAGCACTAAGTCCTTACCCCCAGGGCATTGTTCTCCTCTCTGATGTGATATCTTCTTGGCACTTTCATTGGAACTGAGATCTGACTTTTGAATTATAGAGGATGAATGGACCCCTTTTCTGTACATAAATATAGAGAAAAATGATACCAGTTATTTTGAGAAAGGCATTTAAAATTGGAAGACTTTAAAAACTCTTTGATACCGGTCTCTGCTAAATAGCTCATCATTTCCTGGCAAAACCCAAGATGTATCTATCACTCAGATTTTCTTCTTCTATCACAGCCTTCAGATGAGACTGGACAGATGCCTGTGGCAGTGATCGCTCTGCTCTCACTATTTCCACCTCTCCTAGGTGTCACTTGTTCTCTGGAGTCCAGAGGGCTCACTCAGGCTTGGCTTCCTGATTGCTATATTTGGTGTCTACAAAACGCCCTGTAACTGGCAAAAGCTGATTCGACAAGGGGCGGACACTGGTTCCAGCTGCACCAGGAATGGTTCCATTCCCGGGAAACTGCATTTGGCCTGAAGCTAATGCTGTCTTGTCATGAGCCTGTCTCTTGGGCAAGAAGTAGTAGCACTGCTGTATTCTACCTTGTGGAAGGAGGATTGGAGGGGAGCCCGGCGTAAGGAGGTGAAGTGGAATTTCCTTAGAAATTCTGATGGCTCATATGCCCCAGATTCCAGGTGCCTTTTCAGGCCTGTCTAGGAGACACAACTACATCTTTAAAACATATGGCCCTCTTCCCTTATAAAACCCACGTTAGAGGATAAACATCAAGTGAGACTTTTATAGTGTTCGGGAACAGAGGCTGTGTCTCAAGGTTTGGGACTAAAGGCAGTGCTGCGCACCTTCAGTTTATAGAGTTGCCAGATGTTACGGCTGGTAGCTTTCTCCAAGGCTCACAGTAGGTGGTGGTTCAGAGAGATGGCTGAGGTCAGCTGAACGATTGCCCTCAGTTATCCTCTCTCCTTTCCCACTCTAGCTTCACATGTTGCCTCAGGACTCACAGTGCCCCCTGAGCCTGCAGGAGGGGGTGCTTTCCCTAACTTGCTGACACTGGATCTGACAGACACATGCTCTGATGGAACGGCACAAGCCAAATCTGAGCCAAAGCCGACTAAAGAGTGTGAATTTCTATCAGTTTTTGTGCGCACTCACCTGTGCTGTAGGACAATCTCGTCCTGGAAGTGTGCTGCTCTTTGGTGTAGACCCCAGAATGAAGACACATGGAACGAGCCTGTAGCTGCCTATGGCATCGAACAGAACTCCAGTAAGTCAGACAACAGATGTTTCTTCTTGTAATTATGAAGCTTTGCAGTTGTTACGTCAGCGACACCGGCTAATGTCCCAGCACTAAGCAACACTGAAGGCAGTGTGAAGGGAGACCCTGGGAAGCTCACTGTTGCTGAAGCTACGGGAGGACAGGACAACTCTTAGGAAATAGGAGGCCCCTCAAGAGCGTGAGGCCACTTTCACTTCCTTGTGGGTGTCTGTTCTTGGAGATGTGATGGCTTGCTTTGTGCTGCCTGCACAGAGGAAGTGAGAACTGGAAGACACCATCTGGAGGAGTCCCCGTCCCACAGTGGGAGGCCAGCACGCAGCCATCCCTGAAAGTGAAAGGCTTTGGGGGATGGTCTTGTTGGTGACCCTGGGGTAACCGATGAGAGCAGGGGCTACAGTTCTGTGAAGAATCCCACCAGGATGGCAGAGGCAGCCAAGGAGGGGCTCAGTGCTGAGGAATAAGCCAGACTCCATCAACTCACAGGTGGTCAGATAAGCAGAGAGTTTTGCTACTCAGTAAAATCCCAAACCATAAGAAACAATGTGAACTCACATTCCCAAAAATTAATCTTTTGTAGCTGGGCTCCCTAAATTTGCCCAAGTTAAGAAGGTTTTTGTCCTTGGTATCAAGTCTCATGCACAGCCCCACTGTCTCTCCTTGTTTCATGACCTTTGCTCCCTAAAGAAGTCAAAACAGTGCCTGATGGGGAAGAGCAACGCACGGCTGCTCTACAGAATGGCACAGACGCTGCCCCAGGTATGAGGAAATGGAATGAATGGAGCGGATGGAGCGCCACTGGCCAACCAGTGACAACCCCCAGACAGAGTGTGACTGTCCGGGACTGGAACCTAAAGGAACTCAGCAGCAGTTTGGGAGCGGAGGAACAGAAGGATGAGTGGGAAACTTTGGCAGAGAGTTTCAACAGCAGAGCAGACCAAGTGGGGAGTGCATGCATGAAGTTGCAGATAAATCATTTGAAATTATTTAGTCCCTGGAGAATAAGGAAAAAGAATGAAAAATAATAAGAGAAAAACTGGGATTTATGGGACATTGTCAAAAGAGCTGACATTTACATAATAAGAATGTCAAGAGAAGAAGAGAAAGTTTATTTAAAGACATGCATGGCAGAAGACAGAACACATCTGAAGTCTGGGCAAAAATACAGATATCCAGGTAGCTGAGGGAACTCATCATGCCTTGGCCTGCCTTACAGGAAGTGCTAGAGATAATTCCTCAGGTTGGTGAAGCCTCCTAATTAGTAACATGAGAACACAAGAAAGCATGAAGCTCCCTAGGAGGTAAATACACAGAGCAATTAAGAACACTCCATGATTGTAATGGGTGTGCAAAGCCTTGTAATTCCAGGGCCCGACTATCAAAGATAATTAGAGATGCATTCACTTGCTCAAGGATAAGCACTGTAGAAAGATGTGAACTGTAGCATCAGGGACATGAAATGTGAATGGAATAAAACTGCAGAGCTTTTGCTTGTGAGAAAAACTAGGTTTTCATCAGCTTAGGACAGACTACTCTAGACAACGTGCTGTACATAAACCTGTGTGGACTACAAAGGTGAAACCTACAGTAGATGCAGTGAAGACAGGAGGAGGGAATCATAGCATCCCACAAGAGAAATTCAACAAGGCACAAAGAAAAAAGACAGTAAGAGCCTAAGGAGGAGCAAAGGAAACACGAAACAGGAAATGATGGAAACAGCAACAGCGAGTCCCTGTCTGTCTGGATTAAACTCTCAGGTGCACAGACAAGGTAAACAGACTAGATGAAAGTCCAAGCTTCCCACAAGAGACTCACCTCGCCTCTAAACAAATACCCAGGCTAGGCTAGGAGGGATGCGGAAAGATATGCCACATAAACAGAAACCAGAGAACACAAACAGCTCTGCTCATAGGAGACAGAATGGACCCTAAGTTAAGAACTGTAAGAAGAGTCACAGAGAGTGATGATGTGAAGACCAGGGTGTCACTTCCTCAGAAAGGTGTGGCAATTGCAAATGTATATGCACCCAACACCACAACATATAAATATACAAACAGTAATAGATCTGAAGGCAGAGATGGATTAATACAATACTAGCAGGCAATTGTTTTTACTTTTTTTCAGGGGGCAGATGGGAAAGGGTCTCCCTATGCAGTTTAGGCTGGCCTTGAACTCACTGTGTATCCCATGTTGGCCTCAAACAGCGATCCTCTTGCCTCAGCCTCTTAAGTGCTAGAACCACAGGCATGTGCCACTGCACCTTGCTTCCAATAGCAGGTGATTTCAATGCCCCAGTTTTGGCAGTGGAGAGATCATCCAGACTTCCCTACCCCAAAATCTGTATAGAAACAGCAGGCCTGGGGCCCGTACTACACTTTGGACCAAGTGGGCCTAACAGATGTGTACTGCCCCTTCCTTCCCACAGCAGCAGAGCGTGCATCCCTCAGGCGCCCCTGGGACTCCCCTGGGGGACAGTGAGTCAGGCCTTCCAGGTAGTTTTCCCGGTCTGTTCTGTGCTGCTCTGTGGGACACCACAGGCCAGGAAACCTACAGTGGACAGAAGTGGATTGGCTCATGGTCCTGAGGTCTCACCGCCTCATCCCGCAGCCGAAGTATGGACAGAGGGCAAGAGGACGGGCCAGTTGGGCTGATCCCAGACAGGCCGCAAACTCCCTCCCACGCTCATGGCGGTAACCCATTTGCGAGAGCAGAGACCTCATGCTGCCTAGGGCTTCAAGATGTCACTTCTTACAACTCTTCCTGCAGCCTACATTCAAAATATAGCACAAGCCTAAAAAAATTTAAGACTGAAATGATCTCAGGCCTCTTTCCCAATCAGTGTGGTACGAAACTAGAAATCAAAACTGAAATTCTCATAAATCTGTGGAAACTCAGCAATGTGCTTCTGAACAATGCATGTTTTAATGAAGGAACCAAAAGACAAAGTAAAAAAAATTATGTCATTACAAAAAATATATACACTGTATCCAGGCTTATGGTATGCAGTAAAAGTACTTCTAACAGCGAAGGTTACAGAAATAAAAAGCTATGTGAAAAAAAGTAATGTTTTCAAATAAACAACCTACCTTAACACCTCAAGGAGGTCAAAAAACAAAGCTCAGAGCTAATACGGGGAAATAAATAATAAAGATCAGAGAAGAAATAAATGAAGTAGAGACTAGAAAAATGACAGAAAACAATCAAGAAGACAGTTCTTTGAAGATAAGTCGACAAATTTTTAGCTAGGCTAGCGAAGAAGGAAAAGAAGACTCAACCAAAATCAGAGGTGAAAGAGGAGAAACGGTGACTGATCACAGAGAAATCTGAAGGATCAGCAAGCCAGTTTTTTAAAGATAAGCAAATCAAAAAATTTTTAACTGGATGGAGGTAAGACTCAACTAAAATCAGAATTGAAAGAGGAAAAATAGTAACTGGTAATACAGAAGTCATAAAAAGAATTACACACCAATAAGTTAGATAGCCTAGGAAATCTGGATAAATTCTCAGAACTGTAAAAACCAATCAAGATGGAAACACTAGGAAATGGAAAATCTGAAGCAATAAACAATAAGGGAAGAGATTCAATCAGCAAACAAAAACTAACAGAAAGTCTCCCATTAAAGTAAAGCCAGGAACTGATAGCTTCGCAGCTGAATTCTACCATCATTTAAAGAGCTAGCCCGATCTTTCTTAAACCCTTTCAGAAAACTCAAGGGCAATATTTCCAAATTCACTGTAGGAGGCTTACATTACCCTGATTCCAAAGTCAGACAAAAGCTCAAAAAAAAAAAAAAAAAAAAAAAAAAGGAAAAGAAAAGAACAGCACTATCGATCAGTATCTGTGATGAACTTTGATGAAAAAATCTTCAAGAGAATGCCAGCAAACCAGAGGCCACAGGGCATCACACAGAGCAGGGCTAGAAACGGCGCCCCAGGGCAGGGGCTTGGGCGCCGCGGACTGTGTGTGTCCTGGGGTTATCAGGAAAGGTGGTTATCTGGTCTTCTCTCTCCCGCCACTCCAGTTCACGCCTAGCCGACAGGCGCAGCGTCCTTTCCTATTTCGCGCCATCACCGAGGGGATTCCTGCTGGGGGCAGAATGCAGACACAGGGGCCGCCCTTCCCGTGCAGTTTCCCAGCCGCACCCCGGCCCTTGCTCAGGTCAGTTCTGTCCCTGGGATGCGCAGCCCCCCATCCCGCCCCGCACCCACCCAGTAAATACTGTCGGTATGCCTGTGTCCTTTCTCCGTAACCGTGGCCTCAGCCCGCGCGCGGCACGCTCGTGGGCGCCGTGGCTGTGCGTGTGCAGTCGTGCGAGCCAGCGCTCCCGCGCTCTGCCCACGGCCCGCCTGGCTGCCTTCAGGGCGGCGGAGGTCGCGTCTCGGTACCCAGCAGCTCATGCCCTTCGCGGACCCAGCGCGGGCGAAGGCCCTGGAGAAGCGACTGTCCAGCGGCGCCCAGGCGGCCGCTTCGGAGCTGGGCTGGTGACTCCTGCAGGGGCCTGCGCTGGAGGCCCGGGGAGAGCCCGGCGAGGCCCAGGGACCTCGGGCAGCCGGCCGGCCCGGGAAGGGCGCCTCCGCCCCGACCCCGTGGGTTCCTGCAGCTCCGGACGGTCCCCCGGCCTCCCGTTCGTTCGCACGGGACTGCGCGGCCGTAACGGACACTGACGGGGTGCAAACTGAATTAGCCCTTCACCTGGACCTGCGCGTGCAGGGCGCTCAGCCGGCCGCCCTGACACTCCCGGGGGCTGGGGCTTGTGAGCCGCAGAAACGCGCCTCTCGCATCTCCGGGCGCCAGGGCCAGCGGGGCCACCCCCGTGCGGCCTTGGCGCCCCGCACGCTTGAAAGAGAACTGTGGAGCCTTTGATCCCCCGAAGGACTTGACGCCTTGGCCGAACCCACCCCGGCCGTGCCTCCCGACACCGTGGGCATTCCTCTGCTCTCTTTCCCCAGCGTGGCACCACCAGAGGCTGGGAGAGTGTTAGGGAAAAGCGATTCATTTCGTGACAGGGTCCTGGAGGTCCCAGGGCGAGGGGCAGCATCCTGAGAGCCTGCGGAAAGGGGCAGGGGGCGGGTGGTCCCTGGGTGTCCCTGTGTGTTTCCGGTCTCCCTCCCTTTCCTTACAAAGCAGGCGGGTCTCAATCACGGGGCAGGGTCCCCACGGATCACCTTGTCCACACGTGGTCACTTCCCAAGGCCCCCTCGGAACCCAGAATCGGCTAAGTGTTTCTCCTCTCGCACCTCACCGTGGGGCGAAGCCTCCAGACACCGAGGCTGAGTAATAATCCCTCCCTGTGTGATAACAAAGCCGGGCGCTGTGAATGGCAAGTGAAGGAAGTCCGGCACAGGGAGACTGAGCAGTGTCAGATTTCATCCTGTGGAATTTTAAATAGAAACTAGTATTTAAAACAGGAGAGCAGAAAGGCGGTTGTGGGGGCCTGGCAGGAGGGGAGGCTGGATTAGTACGGGGTAGAGGGTGCAGAGTTTCAATCACGCAAAATGCGTAAATCCAGGAGATCCACTGTAGAGCATCAGGGCTTTAGTCACTACAGCAGAGAGCACGCACCGCGCAGGGGCGTGGGAGGGAAGCGTGGGAGGGAAGCGTGGGAGTGCCCCTCCGTGAGGGTGGTGGTGTTAGCCCCAGGGGTGTGCACTCACCCGCAAACCAGTGGCCGCGTGTGCAGCCATGTGCACGGCCTTTTATATGTTAATAACAGGAAGCAGTTTATAAAACATGCCCGCTGAAAACAAGGGAATGGCTTGGTTAATGCACCCTTTCTGGAAAACATCTTGAACAAAATGAAGGTCTCTTTTTCATTCACCTTTACTGTCTCATCCTGGACCGAGGTCAGGATGGTTTTGTTCCTGAACACGTAGAAAAAGAAGGATCTGCTGGTGCCATGAACCTAAGGGAAGTGAATAATTAGTAAATCGGTCATGAACACCTTCCGCAAAGTGCTCTTGTCCTAAGTCACCGGACAGCTCCACTAATTCTTCCCCGTTATCTGCTGCTTCTGACCTGGCGGTGACTCAGGCACCGGGTGAGGCACCCAGAGAAAGAACACAGTCCTGGTGAGATACAGGCAACTCTTAGCGACATCTCCTTTTGGCTCATTCTTTAATAACAATATTGAAATGGCCATTTGGAAGGGATGATAAGGGGGACATTCTCACCACTGAGTATTTCACCCCAGGAAAAATGCACGTGTGCTTTGGGCTCCTCCTGCCCTCCCACCCTCCATTTCTTTCTTCCGTCTTCCCTTCCGCCCTTCTTTCCTCCTCTCCCCCCCCCCATTTTTCCTCTCGTTCTTCCTTTCCTTCTCCCTTCCCTCCTTTCCTTTCCTCTCGCTCCCCTCTCCTTCCCTTTCTTTTCTCTTTTTAGGTTAGAAATGTAACAGCCATCCTTTATCAGCAGTCTGCCTCATGCACATATGTGCATGTTTAGTTTTCAAGTCAAACTAACGCAACTTTTAACAGTGAAGAATATAATGCTATGCCTGCTTGTTTCAGTGTGATGAAAGCATTGAGAATAACTGGGAAGTAGCCGAGGACTTCGTCATAGTTACATAAGGCTGTATTTTATCCAGGGCCCTGTGTACAGTGGGACTGTGGGCACTTCATAACACACAGTTTAATATTCAGAAATGTCTTGATGATGCTCTTTGGTGTTTCTGCACATTCCATTCTGTCCTGGCCTCTCCTAGGCACATGGCCAGCCCTCCACAGAGACCCCAGGAGAGGCTCAGAACCTGGGGACTGACATTCTCTAGAGGACTTCAGCAGTTGGTCGTGTGTGTGTTGTTTGTTTTGCTTTTGGTTGAGACAGTGGTTTCTTTCCTTCTGTTCAGGGCCCTAGTATGGTGCTGGGATTAAGGGTGCATGATTACTAAATTAGTCCGTTAGTTAACGGACTGGTTTACCGTGGTTCTGGGTGTGGATATTGGGAAGGTCACTGTGAGTGTGGGTGGCACCACCCAGAAGGCAGGTAGCCGTGCAGGGATAAAGGAAGAGGCAGGCTGCCGCTTTGTGCCTTCTGCCTGCCATGGAACGTTTTCTCCTCTGCGATGCCAAGGCCCTTCTCCCACACCACGCTCGCTGCCTTGGAGCCAGCCGGCTGTGGATTGAAACCTCCACATACTTCAAGCTGAAAGAAACCTCTCTTCTTTTAACTTTGGGTGTCAGGTATCTTGTCTCAGCAACAAGAAAAGTAAACAAGACAACCATAATCCTGTCACTTATATCTCAAAGGTCCTGGGCAGGGTTTGGTAAGTGTGCAATTATTGGGTTCACTCTTCTATTGACGCCCACACCTGACCTGGTATTTTCTTACATTTTCCTCACACAGTTTGCAATCTTTATTTTAATTCCCTTACTCCTAGCAGATCAGAGTTTGACCTGCTTTCGGTCAGCTGTGAGTGAGTTTGAACCCCAAGGCTGTTATCAGAGATGGGTGGAGTGGAGAGAGGATGTGCTGCAGAGTCTCTGGTCTCCTCCAGAACTGCAGTGTCTGGAAGGAGGGTGTGTTCCCTCTCCTCTCACAACACTCACTTCCCTTAATCCCCGGGGTTCTGGGTGACAGGGATTTAACTGTACTTGATAATCAGAGGCCGCAGACCCGGTGGACTGAGCTCCATAGGGCTGTCCTTCAAATATCCTAGATCTGAACTAAATACGGCACTGCAGTATTTCCTCCTAATGATATGGATACAGGCCTCTTTAACCCCCAAATTTTATCCAGGGATAATTTTCTTCATTTGCAAACCGACAATTTTGGTCCAGACCTTTTAGCTCAGTATTTAGAGACAATGCTAAGTACAAAAAATTCCTACTGAGACATGAATCCTTAGCCTGGGTTCATAACAAAAGCCAGGACTTTGTAATTAGCTGGAGAAGTGAAATACTCACACTATGTGTGGCAGCTTCTCTGGCGAAGGCCCTGCTTCACCCACCTCTTGACTTTGTGTGCCAGGAACATCTCTATGATGGAGAATATCCACAGATAGGTGGAGAGCATCATCCCACTTCGCTAAATACAGGAAGAAAATCTATATTTCTCAGAGATCTTCACCTTCCTAAAGTTTTTAGCAATACAGAGGTAATATGACATTGTGGAGAACCTAGAATATAAGAAAATACCCTATAACGCTAGCACCACTACCTAGACCATTAGTGAGACTGTGGCAATTTTGTCTGCTTTGTATTGTATGCACCCAGAATCTTTTAACTGTAATATCTAATAGCTACATATTTTAAAAATGCAAATGCGCTGTTATTAAGTTTGCTCCCTTTCTTGGTTCGCACTGCTCAATCTTTTGGATGATTACAAAGGCTCGCACGGAATCCACACCGAGGTAGCTCCTGCCAAATTGTTTTCATACACATAACCATGCCAACATTCACAGAGACTACTTATGACCTGTCTGCCTTCTCTACAAGCTGGAACAGACCACAGACAGACCACACCACATGAGTTCATTATCACTGGCGATCCTTTTGAGAATCTTTCATTTGAACACAGTGGAGAGTTCGGGTAAGCAGGAACTGATCTCTGACAGGTAGGTGATGTAGATCACTGGAAATAGTCCTGAACAGGACTTAATCAACTGGCTTTTCATGTTTACTCATGGATCTGTCCAAGGCCTCTGCTCCTTGTCTAAAAATGGATGGATTCATAGTAGGTGAACTTCTGTGAGTCCTGACTAAAACCTGTAATGGGGATGATGCCAGAAACCTCAAAGGATAAGACAAGATCACAATCAAGCACAGAGAAGGTCAAGGTCTTATCCCTGACAGAATCTCAAGTTCTGTGACAGGGCCCTGATCCTCCTGGGGCCCTGAAGTCATTCCATTCGCTTCTTTTTATTTAGCCTCCACTGTGTGCTCGTTGGGGAGACTGCGGACCTGATCAGCCCACGATAACAGGGATATTATTAATCCAATAGGTAGGTAGAAAAGATCTGCGGGACAGGAGTAATAAAAAGGCTGTGTTTGGCCTCGCTTGGGCCCTCAGTGATAATAACTGGAATATCTTTTGGAAGACTCCCAGGTACACACTCCTTGCAGTGACCACCATAGACAGCTGCTCATGTTGAATTGAATTATAATTACCCGTAAGAATATTTAATATTGAGATTCCTCAAAAAACTAGGATTAGAGGTCTCATTCAAAGCAACTATTCCACTTCTGGGCATTTTCTCAGAAGAACTGAAAACATCATAGCACAGTGATATATTTGCCCCCATGTTTGTAGTACCACAATTTGTCATAGCTAAATCTTGGAAACACCCCAAATGTCTATCAACCAAAGGATGGATAAAAAGGTGGTATTTTTATACAATAGAGTATTATTCAGCTGTAAAGAAAGATAGACTTGAAGCTTTCTTTTATGGGTAAATGGATACAACTTGAGACCATACTCATAAGTGAAATAAATCAGACCTGCATGTGTAAACATCATCTTGTCTCCCTACTGTGAGAAGCTGAAAGAATAAATAAGATCCAAAAGGTACAATAGATATTGTGAAAGGGGAGGACTGCTCAAAAGGAAAGCACAACTGGAATGGGGGAAAGGAGAAAAGAAGGAAGGGAAAAAATAAGGTATATCTATATATAATCTATATATATACACACAAGATAACTAAGATAATTGTGCTACTAATTTCTATTAGTGCATTGAAAGGAACTAATAGAATAATATAAGAATAAGAATATAAGCAGTTAGTGCTTATATTGTTTGATGAATCTTACATGCCTATATCTGATAATCTGAGCAACCACTTTGAAGTTAACAATATGCAGTGTAACAACCATTGTTAATTTCCTACCACCTTGTTTTGAAATTCTGTATCATTTTTACTGTTTTTTAAAATTCTCTTTAAAATAAAACACATATTTTCAAGTATGATTCATGGTGTAAAAATATTAAGATTCTGATTTCTATGCCAGAATGGACCCAAGAAAAGTTCTAGTTATGAGCATAACTGTTTGAGAATGAATAAATGCGCGAATCTGTACCACAGCCTTGCTTGGCAGGATGTATTAAAGAACCTGAAACTTACTGTCTGCTCATTTAATTTTAACATCTTCATGCCATTACTGATGTCAGCATGTTCCAGTCCAGAAGAAGATGTACCTGAGAACAGTTTGATAACCAATTCTTTCGAGGATTATGAGAATCCAATTGATGAAATACTGCTTGAAGTGTGTGACACCATCAGTCCCGTCTCAGACCAGACCCCTGGGTAGCACAGTATTGCTCCACAGTCTCTGGGCCCTTGATAGAAATGATTTTTACAGTTTCCTCAGTATTTCTTTGTAAAATTAAAAAAAAAAATGAGATGTAGGTCTATGGAAGCCAGTGTGGCTTTTGCTGTAGGAACATTACTATTCTATCAGTGAACAGTGGACAGATATAAATGAACACCTCTTTCGTTCCAAGTCCTATCTTGGATGCTGCGGGTACAGGGTTGTCTGAAGCAGATGAAGTCATAGCCTTGAGGAGTTTATCTCCTGGTCTAAGTCACAACACAAGGTCTGTGATGTGTGGAACTCTACATGAACACCTGACTTTACTGCAAAGTACCATCACAGGAATTTCTCTGTCCGTGATGGCCTGAGATACTTCTGTCTAGTAGACAACTGAGTCTACAGTGATTATACTTCTTTTTCGCCTTGCTAATCAAACAATTTAGGACAAACATTGTGACTCAATTTTGCTAATTCATAGTATCCTGAAAAAAAAAACTTACATGTTTATGTTATTATTTTTCATCATGATTTCACTAGGGACATACTCGAAAATTCATGTATTCGAATAGTATATTTGGTTGAACTATAAAATTTTGACTTAGTTATTAACTTACACTGTACTATGCATATTCATCTTCACTTAATATTTATCATTAAAATACTTTTATTATTATTCTCTGAGAGCAGATAGAGAAAGAAGAGAAACTCAAATTGCTTTTTGCACAAGGAGGTGCTGGCCAGTTCTCTAGAGATTCGGGAAGTTGCTTGGTGCAGGGATTTCCTGACGCTTTCCTGGACCTGGGGCAGCTCTGCTATGTGGGCTGTGGTGGCCGGAGGAAGGGCTGCTCCTCCCTTGGCTTTTGGTTGCTGGGGATGATGTGAGCCTCCAGAGGGGAAAAGAAATGAGACCCTGTAATTTCTAAATTGCTCTGTGATAGGACAGGGCTGAGGTTATTTCTGGCCTCAGAGGCTGCTGTGTGGGCCGCACAACATATGCTGTGCGACTGAGAAATACAGTGAATGTTTAAAATTAAAAAAAATTATCACAGAAAAAGATGTTGCCACAAAGGTCCCTCGAAATACTCCCCCTTGCTTCCAACACACTTGTCCAGCCACGCTTGCTGTCCGGAAGCCCTCTTTTGTGAGTCTTTGCCTGAGCTGTTGTGGGTGCCTTACTGTCCTGAATGGATTCAAAACACGGACCTTTCATGGTCATTGTGACTTTTGGGAAGAGTGAGAAATCACACAGTGCCAGGCCTGGTGAGTAAGATGGATGAAGGCACAACATCATGTTTTTACTTTTCTGTGGGGTGGCACTGGCAGCAGGGGTCACCACCCTTTTGATCGTACAGTACTTCATAAAGACATCCAAGGGAGGACTTCCAGAACTGCTTCAGACAGTGGTAGTACAATGGGGTAAGTGTGTCTGAAGTGGAAGGGTTATTCTGAGGGAGATCTGTGGCCATATGTCTTGTACTATAATAAATTTTTTAAAAATTTAAACACATACTGTAGTTTGAGTTATAGTAATATCAATAATGCCCACATTCGTCTAATAGCAAAACAATCGTCACTTATTAAGTATTAGCATTTGTGAAAAAAGTAGACTTTGTACTTACATGCGGCCATTCGATATTTCTATTGTATAATAAAAAGAACGTAATTTCCAGTGCAACTAGAAATAGACCAAGCATCGCTAAGATAAAACTGTTGACATTCATCCTTAAGGTGCACAGTAGCTGGAATGGATATAGAATGTCAATGAGTCATTTGTAGAACAAACAAATTGTATGAAGCTGCTAGTTTGCATTAGCTACACAAGTATGCTAACCATGATTTGTTATCATTTTGGATTATTTTCAGAAACAAATGTTACTTTAAGGGTTCGCAACCCCAAGTTCATCTGCCAGGATTCCAGCAGGACTCACTGGCTTTCTGGAATGTGTGCATTTCATCCACTCACTGAACAAAAAATTCGTAAATGCCCTGTGTTGAGGCAGATACAGAAGTGCTGCAGTTTAATGGGGAAGAAAGTCAGGTGACCAAGTATATGAGTAGAATATAATAATAATGACATCATGGGGAAACCTGCAGCTGTTTACAGGTGTAGATTACTAGAAAAACCATGGATACCATTTTAAAACACAGTTTTGGTCCCTCCTTTCCAGTGTTCGTATTTCTGACATTTTCTTGCCCTATCTCATTAACCAGGATGTCAAATTCCTGTACTGATTAGCAGCAGTGACAGTTTATCTTTCTCTTACTGCCTAGTTCTAGTACGAGCTTTTCCATGTTTGCATTATCAGCTGCGATACTTGCTGTAAGTTTTTGATATGTATCATTTATCAGTAAAAGGGCATCACCAGCAGTTGTTTTTTGTACCATGAATAAAACTCAGGATCTTGCGCTTGCCGGGCAGATGCTTGTGCCACTGACCGACACCCCCAGCTCGCCGACACCAGCAGTTTTTATATCATGAATATGTCTGAATTTATTCAATTCTTTTTCTGACTCTACTGAGATGTTTCAGTATTTCTCCCCCTATATGTTATAGTAGAGTATATAGGCGTAGTTTTATACCTAAAGACTGACGTGTAACCTGCTTACCAAGTACACACTCCTAAGTCTCAGCTTGGAGAATTACTGCAGAGCGCAGACGTTCCCACAGCTACCGCACATATCAGAGAGCTGCTCCCCAGTGCGTGGAAGTTACTTGCATCTCTCTCCACAGGGGAATCTCCTAGCTGACTCCCAAAGCCTTCAGGCAGTTTTCCTTGGGATCACGCAGTATGTATCATTTTGTGCCGTGTTGTTTCTGGCCTCAAACCACATTTGTATAAAATACATCACTGCTGTTGCAGACAGAGTGGCTTGCTTCCTTTTTCCTTGCTCTGTTATTTCCCGCCCTGTAAGTGTACTCAAACGTGTGGACAGTTCATTGGGTTGTTCGTAGTTTGGGCCATTAAGGAAAAGGAGGCCAAAACGTATGTTTTCTTTCACAAGATCACACCAGCATTTCTCTTAGGCATACGTCTAGAAGCGGAACTACTGCATCATGGGTTTACACATGTTCAGCTGTAGAAGTCGCTGCTGAATAAATTTCTGAACTGGTTGTAGAAATTTAAACGTCCACAAGCAGTTGCTTCACGTTCTTCTCAACAAATTAACAGTTCTGGTGAGTTTGTTACAGTATTTCATTGTGGTTTTAATTGTCATTTCTCTGACTATCGGTTACTTTGAGCACATGGCTTGTATTTTTAGTCTATATATTTAAATTTCACAATACATTCTGATACCCATATACAGGTTGTAAAAACTGCCATAATCAAATAAAATAAGCCCATGTATTACCTCACATAATCACCTATTTTGTGGGTAGAGCCTTTCAGATATACTCTCTTAGTAAAACTTTGCTATTCAATACACTCTGCATCTCGGATTTCTTGATTTTTGTGAATTTTATTCAATTCTGCAGGTTTGTGCCATGGACCCGTAGCTCCCCTTCCCTCCCACGCTACGCTGGGACCCCCTCTCTGTTTTCTGTTCTGGTGAAGCTGACTTTTGCTAGACCCTACCCACAGGTGAGATCACACAGTATTTTTATTTATTTCTTTTTAATTATTTGGGCACACCTCCGATGCGCAAAATGAACACTCATCATGAGGCGTCTGTGCCTGCACGTGAGGCGTCTGTGCCTGCACGTGAGGCGTCTGTGCCTGCACAACATGAGGCGTCTGTGCCTGCACGTGAGGCGTCTGTGCCTGCGCGTGAGGCGTCTGTGCCTGCGCGTGAGGCGTCTGTGCCTGCACGTGAGGCTTCTGTGCCTGCACACGATAGACGTGGGTTCTTTCTTCCTCATTTCTCCCTTTTCTTCAATCCTGCTTCCTCTCCCCTTACAAAGCTGCCTTTCTATTGTTTTCATTCCATTCTTTCTAATTTCTAGTAACCCTATTCCTTCCCTTCCCTATTCCTTCCCTTCCCTTGTTCCCCTTCCTGTGTGAACATTTTCTTTCGGCTTCCCAGTATCTATCATTCACATCGGTCCTTATTTATGCCTTCAGTTTCTCGTACAAGAGAAGTAATGTGATAGCTAAACATGTGTGTCTGATTTGTTTCACTTAAAATTATGTTCTCCAGGTGCATCCATTTACCTAAGAATGTCTCAAGTTAATCCTTCTTCATTGGAGTGTAGTACTCCATTGTATAGAAAAACCACGTCTTCTTTATCCATTCATCCACTGATGGGCATCTAGGCTGTTTCCAAGGTTTAGCTATGACAAACTGTGCTGCCCTAAGCACGAGTGTGCACATGTGGCTGCGGTGTGATGCTTTTAATTCTTTCAGGAAGTTACCAAAAGGGGAATAACTGCATCGAGTGGAACCTCTAGCCCTAGTTTTTTGAGAAATCTCCACATGTATTTCCACAATGATTGTACCTGTCTACGCTCCCAACAATAGTGGAGAAGGATTCCTTTTTCCTCACAGCCCCTCTAGCATTTGTTATTGGTTCATTTCTTGATGACGGCCATTCTTTCTGGCATGAGATTAAATCTCAGTGTTGTTTTAATTTGCATCTCTCCAATGATCAGTGATGTTGAACATTTTTTTCATATATTTATTTGCCACTTCTTTGAGAAGTATCAATTCATTTCAGATGCCCAGTTTTGGGTTGGGTGTTTAAAATTGGGGGGGGTCTGATTTCTCTGAGTTTTTTATATATTCTATTTTTTTTTTTTTTGGCGGTACTGGGGATTGAACTCAGGACCCTGCCCTTGCTAGGCAGGCGCTTATTCCACTGAGCTATATCCCCAGCTTCTATATATTCTAGATATTAGTCCTCTGTCTGAGGAATAGCTGGTGAAATTTTTCTGCCATTCACACAGTCTTTTTATTTCATTTATTTCATGCAGCATAATGTCGCAAATGTCCTTTCTCCTTCTCAAAAGGCTGAACAACATTCCATTTTCTATCTGCTTGGGCTTGTATCTGGATGTCCCCCCAAGGCCTCATGCACTCACAGGTGGTTGTTTTGGAGGTAGCTGGTTCTAGGGTGTGGGAATGCGGACCAAGGGGGTGACACTGGGATTAAGGGTGTGTGGTACTACATTAGTCCACTGATTAGAATTAGCACAGTTCTGGCTGTGGATAAGGGACACTCCACTGGCTGTGGGTGGCACCAATGAGTAGGCTTATAGCCTGAAGAGAATATAAAGGAAGACAGAGAAGATGGCCTGCCACGGCTTCTTGCTGCCTTGCTGCCTCCTGCTTGCTGTGCCAGACAGTTGTCTTTTCTCTGCGACGCCCTTCTGCCATGCCACCCTGCTTTGGATCCAGCCGACTACGTACTGAAACTTCTACACTCTGAGTTGAAATAAATCCTCCCTCCTTTAACTTTGGGTGCTGGGTATATTGTCTCAGCAACAAGAAAAGTAACCAAGACACTCTCTGTAGCACAGTTCTTTGGCTGGGCCTTTGGCTGTTTCCATGGCTGGTTGTGGTGGATGACGCTGTAATGCATGTGGGGCACACATGTCTGTGGGGCGCGGATTCCCTTTTGGGCAGGGTGTAAGCACCATGGCGAGGCCCTTTCGTACTTCTGCTGATACAAGTCTTCTGCTGGGGCTGGGGATATAGCTCAGTGGAATAAGCACTTGCCTAGCAAGCGCAGGGTCCTGAGTTCGATCCCCAGTACCGCAAAAAAAAAAAAAAAAAAAAAAACAAGTCTTCTGCTGGCGGTAAGTGTGACAGCAGTTTTTCCTCTGTGGCTTAACTTTTATATCGTCTATTAATAGTGTCTTTTGATGAATTGTAATTTGTAATTTTCATTTAGAATTTTCTTTTTTGGGTAGTGTTTTTCCAGTTAAGGATAGTTTTACTCACTACGGGATCATGAAGATACATTCCTTGTCAACTATTCTGTACGTAGCTAAGAATCTATCAGAACGAAGACAATACAAGGTTGTTTTCAAACCAACAAAAGCTGAGATAATTTATTATCAGCATATTTGTGGTAAAATAAATACTTGGAGGAGTTTCTCAACCAGAGGGAGAGTAACCCTAGAGTAAGATGGTGAAGTTCAAGGAGAAGAGGAAAGATATAAAGGGGATGTGAATACATCTAAATAAATAGCATGTGCCACTGTACTTTGTTTTGCTGGTTCATGAAGTCTTTGACCCCCACCTCATCCTCTCTTTTTATTCTTCCCACCCTGAGCCTTCTTCCCTGATACATTTGTTTTTCTGCCACATTCCCCGAGCAGTGGCTCAGGGGTTGAATTCTAGAGTTGAGCTTTCTTTGTTCAAAGGTCAGCCCTGTCATTCCCCACCTAGATATAATTCTAGACCTAGGAATATTTGCTTACACTCTTGGAATCTCAGTTTCCTCATCTATAAAATAAGTATAAGTATTTGATGTGAGATAGTACGAAGAAAGTTTAGTAAGTCACCTAGCATATAGGAGCCATTCAATAAAATTTAACACGATTATGCTGATCACATTTCTTTCTGTTTCAAAACATGAATTTATGTGATGTTTCTATCATAGTCAATATTTCAACTTGGGGGGCATATCTTATTTAAATTGTCATTTCTGATTTTCTGGTTTGTTTCATGCATTCTGTGTTACTCTGATGCTTTATAAAATTGTTAAAGTGTTTTGTTCAAGTAAATATCAATTAAAAATATTATAAAGAAAAATTTCACACTTCTGCATTTTGGTTAGATTTCTATTGGAGAGGCAGCAATATTGCCTCCTTTTGATATCCTTTGTTTGAGAAATGCAATTTTTTTCTCTGTATTGGGTTCAGTCATTTTTGCTTACCAGTGCATGGGAAGGATTCTTCTCTGCTCGTACTGCTAAAGTTCCTGATGTGATGTACTGAAAATAGAAAGAGCTGCACATAAATATACAGTATTTGCACAGTCACCCAAGAAATTATCATCAGAACTTCGGTAACATTCTTGACATTTCTGCAAACAATATTTAAGTGTGAGATAAATTTGGCTGAAATACTCAAATCCCCACTGTAGGCCTCAGGTACTCACTGGAAAAAAATTCCCAGTAATAATTCCAGGGGTTCTTTATAATAGAGATAGGAAATCTGTTGTTGGATTAATGTGATTCTTGGGTTGAGGGCAATGAAAGGGTATTTCTGACAAGCTTGGTGTCGTGTCATAAATTCTTAATGAATCTACAAGTGGAAAAGATAATGCCACACACACATGCATGCGCACATGTGCACACAGACACACGCACGCATGGAACACTTATCAACCTTAAGAAGGAGATCTAGCCATTTGCTATAATCTGGATCAATCTAGACAACTTTATGCTCTTTTAACTTGCATTTCCTCAATGATTAGCAATGCTAAACATCTTTCATGGGTATGCTTTCATTGAGAAACATCTATCTACTTATGTTCTTTGCCCACTTCTGAATCATGTTACTCACTTACTAGTCAGCCCCTTATCATGTGTGTGGTATGCAAATATTTTCTCCAAATTTTCAGGTTTTCAATTCATTGTTGATGGCTTCCTTTGCTTTACAAAGTCTTTCTGGTTTGGTATGATCCCATTTGTCTATTTTTGCTTTTGTTCCTTGGGCTTGGAGTTCATATTAAAAAACTAATTGCCCAGAGCAATGTCAAAAAATATTTCCAGCTATGTTTTCTTCTAGAAGTTTTACAGTTGCAGGCTTACATGTCAGTCTTTAATTCTCTGAACCATTTTGAGGTGGTTTTTCAGGTTATAAAAGATAAGGGTCCAGTTTCATTCCCCTGCCTCCTCTGTCCAGTTGTCCAACTGCTGCTGTTTGAAGAGATTGTCCAGACCATGTTGTGATTTTAGCACTTTTGTCAAAGTTATTTCACTGCAGAAACACAGGTTTATTCTTGGGTTCTCCATTCAGTTCCAGTGGTGTACATGTCTGTGTTTTTGCCAGTACTATCTTGTTTAGAATTTTGTGGTATAGTAGTAAATTTTGAGATCAAGCAGTTTGATGCTCTCAGTTTAGTTCTTGTTACTTAAGATCGCAATTTCTGATCTGAGTCATTTGTGGTCCCATACAAATGTTAGAATTTTTTTCTATTTCTATGAAAAAAAGTCATTGGAATTTTTTTATTTTAAAAATTAAAAAACAAACAACAGTGAGGACAAAATCAAAACAACACAAAAACAACAAAAATGATACTTGACCTCAAAACAAAATGATAGGAATTTACAATCGTTGCTACATTACATACTGTTACCTTCAGCAAAGTTGCTGAGTCTGCCAGATATAAGAATGTAAGATTGATCGAGCAATCAAAGACAATGACAAGTAATACAAGAAAAACATTGGAAATGATGCAGAGCTTCACCATGCAAGATGGTAGGAGTTCAACAATGGTTCTTGTACTGCGTATTGTTGTTTTCAGATCAGTCATTCTGATTACCAGATTCAAGCGTGCAAAACTGGTCAAGAAAAAAGAAAAATTTTAAGCATTGACTATTCCTTTCGATAAACCACGTGTCATTGGAATACTGACAGTACTTGCATTACATCAATAGCTCATTTTGGGCAGTATGGACATTTTTACAACATTAGTCTTTCGCAGTCACGAACAGGGGAGGTCTTTCCATTGGTTTGTGTCTTCTTCAATTCTTTTTAAGTTAATATTTTATAGTTTTTAGTGTATAGACCTTTCAGTTCTGTGGTTAAATTTATTTTTTGATGCTTTTACAAACAAGATTATTTTCTTGATTTACTTTTGGATACTTCTTTGTTAGTGTATAGAAACATGACTGTTTTCTGTATATAGATTTCATATCCTGAAACTTTACTAAATCTATTAATTGAATTCTAATAACTTTAACACATTTTTGGTGGACTTGTCAGGCTTTTTACATGAAAAATTATGTCACCTGTAAAAGAGACAAATTTTCTTCATTCTGATTTAAAGGCCTGTGATTTCTTTTTCTTGCCTAATTGCTCTGGCTCAGTTATTAAGTACTGGTTGAAAGAAAGTGTAGAGACCAGGTGTCTTTTACTTTTTCTTGCCCTTAGAGGGAAAGTTTGAACATTTTGCTGTTGGAGATGATGTTAGCTGTGGCTGGGTGATACGTAGCCTTTATTGTATTGAGGAATAGTCTTCCTACACTTAATTTATGGAGCTTTTATTATGAAAGCTTATTGAATTTTGAAAAATTTTTTGCATTTATTGAGATGTTCATACAATTTTTATCCCTCATTGTATTAATGTGATGTGTCACATTTATAGATTTGTGTGTGTTGAATCATTTTTGCAGTCTTGGGATGAATCCTACTTTATCATGGTGTGTGATCCTTTTAATATACTGGACAAATTAGTTTGCTAGCATTTTTATATATGTGTGCATCAGAGGTATTGTAATGTTCTTTTGTCATAGTAATTTTCTTGAATTGGTTTAAAATACCCAACACTTCTGGGTTTGGCAGCAGGGTAGTTCTGGTCATACAACATGAGTTTAGAAATATTCACTTTTCTTTGTTTCTTAAGGAGGAGTTAAAAAATTGAAATGAATTATTTATATATTTGGTAGAATTAACCAGTGAAAACATGAGGCCATCATCATTTCCATCTTAGGAGGTTTTTGATTATTGATTCAATCTCCTAATTCATGTTTCATTCAGATTTTTTGTGTCTTCATGAATCATTTTTGGTAGACTGTATGTTTCTAATCTTGGTGTGTTCTGTTTACTGCTGAAACTGAAGAACTTAGAATACAGCACGAGCCTTAGGTAGTCAGTAAATATTTGCTGAATGCCTGAACTGAATATAACTTTGTGTGGTAGACACGTTACTAAAACATGGGTGAGAAAATCGAAGGAGGATGGATATTTTACCATTTATTGTAAGACACAATAGAAAGCCATTAGAAATCCCTGTTGAACCCTCCCAACCTTCTTGTAGGCCAGTAGCATCTGATCTTTCTTACTTTTGCTGAATTATTTTTAAGAGCTCCTTTTCTTGCTTCATGTGGTGTTGGATTAACTAACAGTCAACTTGTGACACCCAGCTGAACTGCGTCAACATGGTTCTGGGTGTGCAAAGCCCACCTGAGGACTGTTGCCAGCAACAGAAGAGAACTGAGGGGAAGATGGTATGCTGTTGGTTCTGCTGGAGAAGCTTGTTGCGCTGGTTTTCCTGATATGAACTCAGCTATTCTCATCGTTGGAGGAGCTCTGGTCCTTGTTTTGTTGAGGATGGTTGTAGTTCTCTTGGAGGGCGCTCTGGTCCTTACCAGGAAATGTTGCTTCCTGGCTCCAGTGCAGACCTCTCAGTCTGTTGGCCCAGCTCCTTCATCACACAAGCACACATTTCCAGCTCCCACCACTGACCTTGCGGTCTTCCCAGCGCAGACCTTTGATATGGATTTGCATGAGACATTGTCGTGGGCTCTAGGCCTCCAGTTAGATTCATGAAGGACATTGCTGTGGGCTCTAGATTGTCAGCGGGACTCATGCAGGACATTGCTGTGGGATCCAGGCCCTCAGTTGAATTCTTTGGGTCTGTAGTGCATGCATGGATCTCCTGCACTCTTTTGCATTTGATTCTTTGGGTGAATATTATAAAACAATCCTATAAATTGTGTGTCCTGTATTGAATATTTCCCCTTGTAAACCCTGGCTACAATGCTCCAGTAACTAAATCTTGGTTCTCAGTTTGTCGATATCCTGGGAAGCATGATTTTATAAGTAAGCTGAGCATTCACCAGACATTTGGCTAATGCCTTTTTGGAATCTAACCATTCTTTGGATCCTGACATTCACTCAGCTGAACAGATTTTTGTATGGTAGAAGTTTATACATTAATTTAACTATTTAAAATAGCTTTAAAGACACAAGAGTGAATTTCTTGACAGAAGGGATTATACTTTTCACAGATGGTACCTCTAACACATTTCCTGGCTGGAGAAGCAGACACTAAACATATTGACTAAATTAACAAATGATCATCAGCAAGATGATCTTATATAATGATGTAAGGTGGTCATACTTACAAATATGAATGCCAGAAATGGGTATCCTGATACCAAGGCTAAAGGCTGGTAGACTATTGAAAATACAGCATATTGTTGAACATATAAAAATAACCATAAGTATCCTAGAAAACCGTGTATTAAACCAACCGTTATTTGAGCAGCCTGTAAGAAAAGAATGTCATAATCAGTTTTACAGGGCAACATGTTTCAAGACAATTACAAATTAAGTGCTAGAAAGGGCACAGGGGAGTTTAGCTTTTATGTTTTGGAATCACTGTGGTCTCTGCTGCTACTCTTGTTCGGCCTTAGAAATTACCAAAAACGGAAGGAGTCAAGTTGACAGAAAAAGGTATTAGCTATAAAAGGACTTTGAATCTCTACAAGTAGCTCATACATGGAATATTTGCTGGAGTAATTAGCAACTTGTAGAGGTGTGGTTGCTTTCATGTATATTAAGGTGTCTCATGCCTTGATTTTGGGCCAGAGCAGGAGGACCCAGCTGGAAGCCTCCAACTTAGTAAAAGAGGGTGATCGGCTGCTCCTAATGCTCCTGCTTCACTTTGTCTGCTTGGTCTTGCATACATCAACTTCAGGTCTTGCTCTGTGCTCTGACACATTTCTACTGTCCATGTCCACTGGTTTTCTTTTGATGATGTTTTCACTTTAGACACCATGGGGTAGGAGGATGCATTTGCAACCAATAACACTGAGTCCTAAAATTATGGCCCCAATGGTCATAGGAACTTTTCTGAAGTGCACTTTATTTTACAGTCCTGGCTTTTGATCTGCCTCAGTGCTCCACTAATTAGGCTCTATGACACAGCAAGATGGAACATGAGACATGTTTGGTTGGGATAAAGGAACAGGAGTAATGATTCAGAACATCCCCTTACCTGAAATAATGTAGAACAGCATGCTAAGAGCATGGCGCTATGAGATGATCGATGGCCGCAAGGTCCTGTGATCTAGATTATTTTTTGACAGTAACCCCTGATTTTATCACTCATTTTCAACCCAAGCTCAGATTTACTTCCAAACTCTTCACTGACTCCCAAAAGCCAAGGGAAAATCACAGTGGAAAGGTTGCTGGGCCTCAGTTTATTAATTCTCTTTCATTGGTAGTTGAGAGAGAGCAATCAGTCAATGTCTTCGACTTTAAATGTTTGGAAGTTGCAACATCAAATCATTTACTGACTCAAGTGAAACTTAGTTCTTACCCCAAACATTCGGGTCTCTTCCTTCAACATGATGTGGGTTGATGGCATATTACTCAAATTAGGATGCGAAGAGAGAAAATGTGTGGAAATAATTTCTAGAAAATAGCAACAACAAACATAAACATGCTCTTTTCAGGCCAAGCCCTTAAAAGTCACTGAGAAATCTATTGTTGCTTTTTCTAATTTTTCAGCAAGAGACATTTCTCTGAACTAAATATTTAAAATGGACCCACTGAGCTATTTTTTTGGGACATAGCTAACCACTTGGCAATTCTTAGATTTTATTCATATTTACCAGTTGTAAATAAAACTTATGAATCCTTAAGATTCTTACGTGCAGACAGCAGAATTTGACAGCTGGCTTAATAAAAAAAATGGATGAGGGTGAGTTCACAGTGTCCTGCAGAGGGTGAAGCTTGTTTGGCAATGTCAGGAGTCCAATCCCTGATTTAGATGGAGGGATAGCCTGAATTCACTGTTCGTGGATACCACTTGCTCCTGTAGTCTAGAATGAGAGTTTCTGTCTCTACCCTCTGTTGCAAACATCAGAGCATAAACACCAGGGCACATCTCCCCAGACCCTCCCCCCAGGCATGAGGCAGCAGTGAGATGGGCGGCGCACATCCTACTGCCTAGGTTCACTCTGTGGCCCTGAGGTCCCCAAGTATCTTTGTGTTCCCTTCCTGTGACTCTCCCAACATTTACCTGAGCGGAAGCTGTGCGTTAACAGGTCACCTGTTGAACACACATACTGGAGTGGGGGTAATGGGAAGGAATGAGCAGAAAGCAGCAGGCCGAATTCACTAGGCTCGACTGCTCTTAAGGGTTTAGAAGGAGTCTGGTTAGGAATCTCGGACCTACCTGCCCTGGCATTTGCCAGTTCTGCTCAAGCACAGCAGCACCAGCCGCCTGCGAATGCCCTCTTCTGCGTCCCGCAGGCCCAGCGAGTGGGGCCGTGGTTCCTGGCCGGCATCCCCTGTACCCGCCCGGCGCCCCTCCATCCCCTCGTGGTTCCAACGCCACTGCCTGTCGCTGCTCGAGGAACGCGCACGTGGGGTCTCCGGCCTGTGGTGCAGCACGGCGCCCTCTGCTCCCACCCAAGAGCCCCAGGGAAGATACACAGTGCCAGAAAACCCCGAGGCCACAGCTCCTCTGCAAAATGTGGTGGGCGCAGCCCTCTGTCTCACTCCTGCTGTTCTAGACTTCTGGCTTCTTCTTCGGCAGAAACTGTGAGGCCTGTGCTCGGGGGACCCCAGGTGCGCACTGCCCAGCTGCGAAGACCGGAGCTGTTTCGCTCACGTTCCGCGGCTGCAGGCCAGGGGCCTTGGTCCTCCAGGAGAAGCCTGACATCTGCAATGCTTTATAACTGTCCCCAGCACGTGGTTGGGACAGACGAGTGATTTCGAGGTCTTGTCTAAACTGTTATCTGGGTCAAATAATTATGGGAACAGTGTCTGTTGAACTCTGTTATGTTTGGAGTTTTGCAGATTTACTCAATTCAGGAAATTGTCATTGAGTGACAGTATGTGTGAGGCACAGTCCTCACTGCTGAGCGAACAGCAGCGACCAAAACTGGTCAAATGCCCTGCACTCCTTGGGGGCTTGTCTCAAGAAGTGTGAAACCAACAATCAACACGGCCCATGAGAAAACTTCACACTGTTAGTGATAAGGGCTAAGGAGGAAAATACAGAAAGGAGATAGGGTGCGCGGGAATGTGAAATTGAAACAAGGGCAGCCTGGCCAATCCCCATGGCAAAGAAGACAAGAGCAGAAGCCTGGAGAAGCGGAATGGAGGACATGTGGGTCCCTGGGACGATGCCCGGCAGGAGGACTGGCAGGGCGCAGGATCCGAGAGTGCCTGAGGAGGAAGGCGGCTGGTGCAGGGAGTGAGGAGAGGGGGCCAGGGAGAGGATAGGGAGGCAGATTCAGGGCCTTATTCGTGAGTCTGCCTGTCCAGTGCTGGGATAGAGAGTGCCCAGGGATCAGTAAAGCCCACCGCGGGATGTTTCCAGAGATGACCGGCAGGCAGGTCAGCAGACTGAGGAGGAAGACCTGCCCCACTATGCGAACAGGCTTGGGCCCTGATGGAATGAAAAGGTGGAGGGGGAGGAGGGTAGTCGGCCTGAACCTGCGGGCTTGATTCTCCTCGAGCAGCTTTGTCTTCTGAGGCTGCCATCACTTGTTGATGTGAATCTAGTTTCCTCAACCTTTCAACATGGACTCGGCACTGACTCTCCAGGGAGCTTCCAGGCCTTTAGACTGTCACTGGGGCTGCATCTTTGATCCCTTTTGTTTTGAGTCTTCCAGCTTCCTGGACAGAACAGCTAGCTTACAGGGTCCCCTGTGTGCAGATGGCCACTGTAGACTACCCAACTTTGATCCCATAAACCAATCTAACTAATTCTTTTATGATTGTGTGTACTAATTCTGTTTCTCCAGAGAACCCTAACCAATACCCTGGCATGACAGTTGAGCAGGACTGTCAACTTGATTGGATTAGGAGCCACTCAGGGGATTAGTAAAACACACTTCCAAGTGCGTGTGGGTGGATCATGGAGGTATCACTCTGGGTACTATGATCTAGTTCCCTTCCTCTCTAGCTTGTTTCCCTGGATCTGCCTCCCAGATGGTAGGAATTGAGGAGCTTTATTCTACTATGCCTTTCCAGCATGATGCTCCAGTCAACCATGGACTGAATCCTTTGGTACCACAAGCCAGATACACTCCACATTGCAAGTGTTAGGTATTGTGCTGAACTATAAGAAAGGTGACTAGTACAATTGGCTTTACTGACCAGTGGGGTAAAATACTATGGAAAATTTCATGGTGTCTTTTTTTGGTATGGAAAATGTCAAACATGCAGAAAAATATGATGATGTTCATAATGTCACATGGACCAGGAAACATGCATTCCAAAGGGCAATGTTATATGTGCCTTAATAAGTACAAGAAAAATTGTTTTTTAGAAAACAATGCTATTATTATATCTAATAAAATTAACAGTAGTTGCTTAATTTTATCTAATGCCTGATTCATATTCAAATTTCCTGAAAGCCTCAAACCTTTTAGTTGGTTTGTTTGAACCACAAGGTCTGTTTAGCTAGGGATATAGCTCAGTGGCTGCCTGGCAAGTGCAAGGTCCTGAGTTCAGTCCCTGGTACCAAAAATACCTATACAAGGTCTGCTTACTGTATTTGATTATTGTATCTCTCAAGTCTTGTCAATCTGCCAATGGATTTCTTTCTTTTAAAAACACTATATTTGGCACATTTATAATGGCTAAATCTTGGAAATAGCCTATATGTCCATAAACAGATGAATGCATAAGGAAAATATATTTATGCACAATGAAGTACTGTTGTCATGAATAAGGATAAACGAGGTATTTGTAGGTAAATGGATATGTCTCAATGCTTTCAGGAAATCTGAATATGAATCAGGTATTAGATAAAATTAAGCAACTACTGTTAATTTTATTAGATATGATAATAGCAATGTTAGGTAAAATAAATCGGTCACACAAGTTTGAATATTGCATGGTGTCTCTTATATGAGAAATCTAAAATATAAAGAACAAAGTAAAGGATAGATAATGGGAAGTTGGGAGGTCTGAAGAAAAAGGAGACTGAAAAAAGAGAGAATCAAAGAAAAAATGAAAACAGAGCTTTTACAAGTGGGAGGGGAACCAAGAGCTGGACTAAGGAGGGCGGATGGGAGTGCAAGAAAACAGAAAGAACTAAGATGTATAATGTACATGTACAAACTTCCCATAATAAAAGATCACTTTGTACTGCAAAACGTACTAATAAAAATCCATAAATAAAAAGGAAAAACCCACTCTACATCAACAAAAAACTCAGTTATTTTTCCTTTACAATTTTCTATGTTCAAATTGCCTCTGTGTGGTGCCATTTAACTCATATCTCTATCCCCATACTTCTTGTATACTGTACTACTAGTTATATACAAAACCTTAAGTAAATTTAGATTCATATCTTCTGGCAAAACATTTCATGGTTGGAGCTGTCTACTTCTCATTGTATTGCACTGAGATGCATATGCTGACTGGTTGCCTCTGTTTTGAAGATAATTAACATTGACTGGCACATTGAGGTTTTATCCTGACCCCCTGATTACACATTGATGATCTTTACTTAGACTCATAATTAAGGGCTGCATATTAGTACTTTTCTTAATTCTATTAGTGCTTTTCAATTTATCCTCTGGTATTTTCTTTTTTTTGAAAAGTAACAGTTTCCTTGAAGAATTATACTATTTACAAAAATACTTTGTATAAAAAAGGCAAAGGAAGACCGGGTGTGGTGGCGCATGCCTGTAATCCCAGCACTCAGGAGGCTGAGGCAGGAGATTGTTTCAAGTTCAAGGCCAGCCTGTGTTACAAAGTGAGCTCATGGCCAGCCTGAGCTGCATAGTGAGACCCTGTCTCAAAAAAACAAACAAACAAAAACAACAACAAAAAAACAAAAACAAAACGACAAAACAAAGAAAAACAAAAGAGAAGACACCCTTTTGTCTCCAACATCATGTTGGATTTCAAGGCAATGATAATAGGTAATTAAAAGAAATAAAAGGCATCAAGATCGGTGAAGGAAGAATAAGCAAAATTTCCTCCATTCATAAGCTGCTTGATAGTGTGTATGTAAAATTCTGAAGAACCCACGTATAGAAACTATGAAAACTAATAGTTCAGCAAGATGGTAGAATACAAGATAAATATACAAAATCAGTTGCATTTCTATATACCAATATGAAATTAAGGAAACAAATCCATTTACAATAGCATAAAAATATAAAATATTTTAGAGTACATTCAAGAAGTACAAGACGTTTACATTAAAGGCATTTTTGAGGGAAATTATAGATCCAAGCTAATGGAAAGATGACACACCCTCATTGATAAGAACACTCAATACCTTAATATTGTCAAGATAGGAAAAGCAGTAGCATTTTATACATCAATAATGAACTTACTGGAAAAAATTAAGAAAATAATCTTATTCACATTAACTACCACAAATGAAATATTTTGGAATAAATTTAACAAAAGAAGTAAAAGATCTTTATAAAGAAAGCTATGAAGTACTAGAAAAAGAAATTATAGAGAATACACACAAAAGGAATGATATCCCATATTCCTGGGTTGGAAGAACTGTTAAAATAAACCACTCCAAATTATCTACAGAGTCCATACAATTGCCATCAAACTACCAATAACATTCTTGGCAGAGAGAGAAAAAAATCCTAAAATTCATATGGAACCACAAAAGACTAAGTATTGCTAAAGCAATTCCGAGGAAAACAAAGCAAAACATAAGAAAACAAAAACAAAAGTAGATAGAGGCATCATGATACCTGACTTCAAAACACATTACAAAGCTATAGTAACACAGATTCTAGCACAGAAACAGAGACATAGCCCAAATGAAACAACATAGAAGGCAAGAAAATATTCTACATTCATAAAGCCAATAGATTTTTGATAAAGAGTCTAAGAACATACAGTAGGAAGAAAAGGACAATCTCTTAAATAAATAGTGCTGGCAAAAGTGGATATGCATCTATAGAAAAATGAAAATGGATCCCTTCATCTTACTGCACAAGAATTCAGCTAAAATAGATCAAAGCCCTAAATGTCAAACCTGAAACTATGAAATTATCACAAGAAAACATAAGAAAATCATTTCGAGGTGACTTTTTTTTAGATAGGATTACAGAGGTACAGGCAGGAAAAATAAATAGATAAATAAGATATTAAAGCAAGAAACTCCTGTAATGCAAAAGAAATAATCAACAGAGTTAAGGGATAACCTACAGAATGGGAGATTTTCAAACATTCATTTGACAAGGGATTAATATCCAGAATATGTAAGGAACTAAAAAAGCTGAATACTAAACAATGTCTTGAATAATTCAATTAAAAATGGACTCAAAATCTAAATAGATTCTTCTCAAGAGAAAACATAAAAGTGAGTAATGATGAAAACTATTCAATTTCACTAATCATCAAGGAAATGGAGAGCAAACTGCAATGAGATATCCTCTTGTCTTAGTTAGCACAGTATCTGTCATCAAAAAACCAAAAGTAGCAAATGTCAGGATGCAGAGAAAGGGGAGCTCTCCTGCACAATGGGATACCCATATGCAAAAGAATTAAGTTCAATCCCTACCTCCTATTCCTGTAAAAAGTTAACTAAAATTATAAAAAACTTCAATGGATGAGTTAAAATTATAAAATATCTAGAATAAAACACAACTGCAAATTTTAATGACCTTGAATTGGGCAGTGGTTTCCTAGCCATGACAATGAAACTACAAGTGACCAGAGGAAACAGGTAAATTTGACTGCATTAAAATTAAAAACTTTGCACCTGCTATGGTTTAGGGGTGTAGAGTGCCCCCGAGAACTCCCCATGTGTTCAGAGGTGGAGATTCTGGAAGGTTATTTGTTCATGGGGCGCTACACTCACGGGTTCCTATGCCCCTCAGTTAACCCACTGATGAATTCACAGCTGAATGTTGGAGGTGGGGCTGGCTGGAAGAAACATGCCATTGAATGCTTTAGTTACACTGAGACACAATACCCAACACACCCAACCTCATGGAGAAGTCTGTTTTAGTCCACAGTTTCAGTTCATAGTTGGCGGGCTCCAACCCTCAAATGGCATGGTGGGAGGGCCTGCTCTGGAGGAAGTTTGCTCACATTATGACAACCAGGGAGCAGAGACAGGGGAGAAGCTGAAGAAGATGTACCCTTCTCATTTGCAGCTCAGTGCCCCCTCAACTAGGTGCCAACTCCTAAAATCAAGTCAGTGGTAGTGTTCCCACAATCCAGTCGCCCTCCAAAAGCCCCACCTCTGAACACATGAGACTTCTGGGAGACACTTAGATCCAAATCCTGACTCTGAGGACATGTCTTCGGAGTGTTTACCTCCCTCCCTGGGTCCTCATTTCCCTCTCTGCTTCTTGGCTGCTATGAGGTGCTGGAGACTGCTGACCATGGACTGAGACTCACAGGTCATGAGCCACCTGAAACTTCTCCTCTTTGAAGTTGTGGGTGTTGGATATTTTGTCCCAGGGATGGAAAAGCTAATACAGAGACTTGTACCAGAGAAGCTGGGTCATTGGTCTGATCATACCTGATCATGTGGTTTAGAAGCCTTTGGAACTGTCTTTTGGAATGAGTTTGTGAAACCTGAGAGTGAGACACAGAAGTTCCAGAATGTTATAAACAAAGCTTGATGGGTGACTCCAGTTGGAGCTCAGAAGACCAGAATGTTAACAGAAATGGGGACAATAAAGGCCAGGCTCAGAAGTTTCAGTTGGGAGTAAAGACTATTGGGAACATACCTGTTTCATTCTGACAGAGAATTTATCTACATTCTGCCCATGTCCTGAGATTTGCCAGAGACTGAGATTAAGGGTGGTGGACTAATTAATCTGGTGGAGGAAATTTCAAGACAGCCTAACATTCAGTCTGTGTAATGGATATTTTAGTCAGATTTATAGTGAGAATCAAGAGATAAAAGATAAAACAGAAAAATTTGAATTAGCCCAGAAGGCACCATTTGTAAAGATGGAGGTAAAAGAGCCACGCCTGCTGAAAAGATTAGTGCCCTGAAAAAGGAAACAACTACTTTACACAGGGACAAGAAGAAAGGTGTCTTGAAGGCACATCAAGAATCAGCAAGATCCTACCCATCACAGGCTCAAGGGTGTGAAAGGGTGAACTCCTTTGAAAGAACTTTCAGTCAACTATGGACTGAAAACCTCTGAAACTGAGACAAAATCAGCCTTTTCTCTTTAATATGGTGTTTGTCTTTGGTACCTTATTGCAACAATGAGCTTGCTAGCACTAAAGGTTTTTACAGATAGAACATTTCTTCCAAGATAATTTATCTAAAATATTTTAAAATTCAAAACATGATAAGCCATAGCATAAAATTGTAGGCAAAAAGGATGTAACATTCTGGGAGTTGGACTTTCTAGAAAATGAAAATCCAGTGGACATGTACTCAGGCACTCTTAATAACATAAAGTGAAATTTTTTTTTTTTGGTACTGGGAATCGAACTCAGGACCTTGAGCTTGCCAGGTGGGCACTTATGCCATTGAGCTATATCCCTGGCCCTTACTAACATAAAGACATGGCTAATTGGATACATTTTCTCTACTACAGATAAGGTCTGCATATTTTAACAATGTGTAAAAAAGAAACATTAGGGATAAAGTTTAGAGTGAGTCTGCCTTCACAGGCATGGAACTGCCTGTAACATATGCCGATGTTCCTTTTCATAGTGAGATGATTTTGTTGAGTTAGTAGCATTTCACCTCATCAGTATTAGATATAGATTCTATCCTAGGAATATGTGTTATTCATAGAAATTTTTATGCTTAGAAGAATCCATTAACTCAGGCTAACCATATTCAGCCTGAGATAAATTTATGCTGATGAAATAAATTTATGGTGAGATCCCCCATATAGGAAAACAGCCACATTCATCAATATTGAGTTTTATTAATGAAATAGGAGACAGGAAGTATCGAGATGAACTTAATTAAATCGCATGTTCCAAGAAGCGTCTTGAACAAAAGAAGTTCTTCATTCACCTTTACACTTGCCTTCTGAACTGAAGTCATTCGGTTCTGTCATACGAAGGAAAATAATTCCTTTCTGCCACGAGCCTGAATGAGTTGGATGTTAGTAAATTTCTCATTTATACATGCTCAAATAAAGAACCATAGAATTCTCAGTAGCATTTTGGAAAGATTTCTGATAGGATTTCTTTGACCACTGGGAGTCTCAAAACCACATGCTTTTGTTGCTTTTCAGTTATTTCCTCTTCCCCTTAGTCTTCCTCTCTGCTCTCCACTTCCGTTCTATCTAGTATGAGTAGAAAACTGTATGTTCTCATATGTTCAACCCTGTCTTTTCAGTTCGTTTAGAGGAGAACTAAGAATGGTATGTGTGCACTTACGTATTTACTTTGTGTTAAAGAACTATAAAGTTTTCTTTAGATTATGAGTTTGAATGCCTTTAGACGGAAATTCAGTGGCCAATTTTACTTAAAATACATTGAAAGGCAATTGGTGACCTAGATATAAGTGTCAGGTTTTTAGTACCCTAATTCCTGTAGTGACTGGGCATGTAACTCACAGTTTTTTTTAAAAAAAGGAGATGACTTTTGCAGTAAAAGCCTCTAAGCATCAAGAGAAAGTGGGGTATCCAGGGAAAAACGTGTCTAGTCCTTTCTTCTACCTTCTTGCTCAGTTTTGTCGGGTTAACTCAGAGTAGACACTGTTTTAGCAAAGCTACCTGCAAATTAGGATCCCACCCATGTTTCAGGGATTTAAACATCCTAAACAGGGATCTTTTAATGAGGGTGTGGTAGGTGAAATGATGCAGCTGGAGCAGTGTTTGTATCGGTGCGTGTTGGGAAATAGGTCAAGAGAGCAGTGTGGGCCTAAATGGTTATAGAAGTCCATGTAGCACTAGAACATAGGCTTTCCTGCTGTGTTGCTTGTCTAAACTTTCATCATGGAAGAGAAAGAAAGGGAGGGCAGGAATGAAATACAGTAGTGGGTTGTATGAAAAGAACTGCCAGATTATTTCAGTATGGGGGTGTTGCTCAGCTCCCTGATGAGGGCGATCAGGTGGTTGGTGGAGCAGTAGAATGGAAAAGAGATGAAATGATGTTGCGGGGGAGGCGATCAGTTTGGTTGTATTTTGTTTGAGGTTCATTGGGCTCATCTGGATCAAAGTTGCTGTGAGAAGTTGCAAATACAGGCTAGGGACTCAGCAGAAAGGTCTAGGACAGAAATGGGGCCTCGGGACTGTCGCACACTTGCAGGAGGTTAACTAAGTCTTAAGTGTACATACGGCGTTGCTCACTGAGGAAATAAAATTTGCAACATTTGCAAAGTCAAGGGAGAGAACAGCCATCTAAGAATACTGTGACCTAGGTAACAAGCCAGGTCAAATTTGAGAGCTTAGGAATGGTATGTAAAATGGGGAGAGGTCTGCAGTTTCCTAAACCTCCCTGTACTTCTGGCCTGGAATTCATGGATAAACCTTGGGTCGCTTTAGCCTTGGGTCGCTTTAGCCTTGGGTCCCTTCCTGTGATCTGGGCCTGTGCAGTAGGCACCAGGGAGAGTGCAGAGGTACCCTTCACCGAAGTGTTTAGACTAGGTGATACAGCTCCCTGGAGATAGTGTTTGTCTTTAGTCCTGGAGTAGCAGACGTGGTGGAAGGAAGATAGCGGCTTTCCCAGAAAAAGTTTCCGTCATCTTTTCCAACTGTACATTTCCTCCAAAATCTTGGTTTCTGAAGAAACTGAAGTTCCTACACTGTGACCTTCAAGTTTTTCTCTGAAATTCTGAGAATTAACCTCAGCATTCCTATATCCCTGGGCCTGATAACAACCTCTACAAAATTCTTTTTGTTTCTAGGAAATTATCTGTTGAATTAAATTATCTGTTGAATTAAACAGATATAAACAAAAAAAAATCACATACTAGTGTTCTCTATCTTGTTCACTCGTGAGGGTGTGAGAATTGTTTAATCAATTTTGCATGCCCATATCTGGTAATCTGAGGAGCTGCTTTGAAGATAACAACACCATTGTTAATTTCCTATCACCTTGTTTTGAAATTCTGTATCTTTCTTAAAAATTTTTTTATTCTCTTTAAGATTGAAAAATTAAAATGACACAATTAGAGGAAAAACAATTCTGTACATACAAAACATTTCATGTAGGGGAGGACATTTGTTTTCAATTATAGATTCTCAGTGCACAATAGTTACTGCACAGAGTTTCCAGCTATCCACACTCAGTTTGTACATAACACTACCTCTCTTTTTTCCACAGTGCTGGGCATTGAATCCAGGGCCTTTACTATGCTAGGCAAGCATTCCACTGCTGAGCTCCACCCCCAGCCTATTGATAACATGCACTTGCTTAGTTCATATCAAAATGTTAGTTCTTCACGTAGGGCTCATGAAGCAAGCACCCAAGAGCGTGTATTCATCAGGGAGAAGTGAGGTAGCGCATACTTACGATCTCTTCTTTGCTCGTATTGCCCACTTGGTTGCTATGCTGGCCGCAAACAGCTGGAAGACGGTGAACAGGAACAGATATTCTGAGAGCATTTGAGCACTTCTCTGTATCCAAAGAGAAAATGTATGTTTTTTTTCCCCTTACAGATCTTGTGTTATAGAATTGCAAGGATAAAAAAATAGAAAAACTATTCAGTATATTTTCTACCTTCAACAACTGAACATTTTACTGTTTTATTTATTTTTATGGTGCTGCAGATCAAACCTTGGGTTGCTGCCCAAGCTAGGCAAGTGATTTACCACTAAATTACATCCCAGCCCCTATGCATGTGCTTTTTTTTATTAAAAAAAAATAAAAGTACAAAAACATATTAACAAACAGACACCAATTAGCATAAAAAATAGTACAATCACAACTAATCTATAGACAAGGTGACATGGTCTCAACAGTGGTTATTTCTTTATCCATTGATATCTTCGAAGTGTAAATATATGAACCCATATACAGACATGCAAAATAAGTCAGACAATTAATCCTCT